>JAVJIF010026203.1:0-53741 GCA_038442645.1 Agave tequilana
ATCAGATCTCTGAAACCTGGTTTGAATTTTGATCTCCTATGATTGCCTTTTCCCTTTCGATTGGAACTTCTACCTCTTGCCATCAACACCTCTGCTAATATACTATTGGAAGAAGACTTCTTCTCCTTCCTTTTTACTTCATAATTTATAAGAGTAGCCGACACATCACTATAATAAAGTGTTTGTTTCCTGTTGATCAAGGCTAGGACAAAGGTCTCATACTCTTCATCAGGAAGAGAATTCAAAAGAATTACCATCTTGTCTTCTTCTTCGATCTCCACATCCATATTAACTTAGTCTGCATGAAACTTCATGTAGTTATTCATGTGCTCATCAATGGAGATTATCTCTTCAACTAAAATCGGTAAAGCCTCCTCTTCAGATGCTATCGACTTTTGATGCTCTTCGTCAGATATTTTTCTCGAGGGTCTCCCACATCTTCCGTGTAAAAGTTTCACACAACACATGATACTTGATGTCTTGTGGCAAGTAAGATCTTATAAGATCATAAGCTGTTCTATTCATCTTGTTCCAATTCTTTTCAAAATTTCCTCCAGCTTTTCTTCTAATCATAGAGTGTCTTCGAGGTTTGATGTCGTTAATGCATCCATCACCTCACATCTCTATATTCTAAAATTGTTCTTGCCATCAAACTTTACCACATCGATCTTCGACGGATGTGGGCTCACGTATTTCACTGTGGATTGACTATCTTCGGCCATCTCCTCAATAGATTCCTCAAAGTAATGCAGAAAATTATTAGTGAAAACAAATTCAAATAGGAAAGATCAGATCTTTGCCTCCGAACGAAACTGTAGATAGTCTCCAATTTGATTTGCTTGACCCAAACGAAACTCCCCGTCGAACCCGAAAAGCTCTAATACTACTTGTTGGATCCCCCTCGCATAGGACAGAGTCACCAAAGAGTAGTCTCATTAACGAGTTTTGGCAATCTGCCGACATCCTCAAGGCAAAAAGGAAGAGAGATCTTATTGAAATAAGCAAATTATAGGATACATAGCAGGGGGCGATACCCCTCTTTATATAGGCAGAAAGTCTTTGAGTTTAAGGGAACCAACAAATTCAAATTTAGATCAGAAACAAACTTTGAATTAACTTAAACAACTATCAGCCGCGTCTTCTGGTCGACCGGTCGGTTGACCGAGTCCTTCTACGGTCGACCGAGATTTCCAGTAACATCTGACAGTCTAAGTCGGTCGATCGCCCGGTTGACTGATGCCTTCTCCTACATCTGCCTTCTTCTGTACGGTCGACCGGACGATCAACCGCAACTCCTTATGCACATTTTGTGCATGACCGGTCGATCGCCCGGTTGACAGATTCTTTGATTTCAGCTTAGAACAAAGCTTCTTTTTTACCTTTGAACTCTGATCTCTCTGTATTCTCATTTCTAATGAGTAAAAAACTCTACCATCAAGATTTTACAGTTCTCCCCACCCCTTCATGCTTGTATGGTTTTTGAATTTCTAGTTAGTGTCATTCTTGAGGAAATTTTATTATCAAAAAGGAAAATTTTGCTAGGATTATGACGTGAATACGTTGCGAAGGTTGTTTAATGTCGGATCTAGCAGTTTTCTTTTCTAAATCTGTTTTGAGTCCGAGTTGGATTCAAGTTTCCTTTATTCTAATTGATGGAGTTTGTTTAGGGCTAGGAGAATTCTATGATCTATAAATAACCCCTTATGGGTGGTCTTCAATGTATCCAAGAGAATTCAATGAATTTGTAATTCCTGAGGGTGTAATTCATTTAGGTAAGAGATTCGTGAGAGAAACTTAGCCACAAGGGTTCACTGTTCTTGGCGACCGTCAAGGGCTTGTAATCTTCTTAACGTGAGGTGTAAGTAATTCTTATTATACTCCCCAAAGTTTTAATAAAGTTTCTCCTCCTTCTCTCGTGGACGTTCACACGATCTGTTTGATCGGTGAAATCACGTTATACTGTTTATTATCTTTCTATCTACTTTGAAGTATCTTATTCTTCTCTTTTTCACATTGCCTTAGTAGATCTTATGGTTTGTTTTCACTGCGCCGCCCCAGTCGATCTGATCGTGGGGGCTCCTCCCTGAAATTCAACAACAATTGGTTTCAGAGTAAGGTAACTTGAATATATCTGCGATCAAGTTCGATATTCAAAAGTTCGATGGCGTCATCAATTTCAGCAGATGGTAGATTAGGATGAACGCTATCCTTACCCAGAGCAAGTTGAAGAAAGCACTACTTGGAGAGGAGAAAAACCTCAAGACATGAAGGAAGAAACTTGAAGGAGTTGGATGAGAAAGTCTTGACGGCTATTCAGTTTTGCTTAATGGACGAAGTGTTGGATGAGTTTTTTATAGAGAAATAGCATTCTCGTTGTGGGAACGACTTCAGGACCACTATCTGAAGAAGTCATTGGCAAATCGGTTGATTCTGAAGCAGTGTCTCTTTCTCTGCATGCATGAAGGAACACCTATCAAGTCTCACATTGTAAAATTTTTCTCTATTATCAATGATCTAGATAAGATAGAGGTTAAGATAAAAGATGAGGATCAAGCACTTCTATTACCGTGTTCTTTACCTTCTTCATATAAGAGATTTAGGGAAGCTATCATCTATGGAGGTAAGTCAATAATCAAGGTCAATGAGGTCATGGAGCATCTGCTCAACAAGGACAAAATTGACACCCAGTTAACGGTGAGTCTCATCATGATAATTCCAAACAAGTTCATTATTCAAGGGAGAAGAGTAATAATGAAAGTTTTACACAAGAATTTGACGTGCAACTCAAAACACAAGAATTTGACATGCACCTATTGTCACAAGAAGAGGCACATTAGATCTGAGTGTTGCTTCGAAAGAAAAAACAACCAGATACTAATATCACTGAACTGGTTGGAGGAGATGAAGAACAATGCGACGTTCTATCTGTTACAGATAGATCAGTTGGTAACAAAGATAGATGGGTCATAGATTTTGGATGTTCACATCATATTAGTTCCAATAGAAAGATGTTCTCTTCATACACTTCGGTTTAAGGGGAAGAAGTCTTCGTGGAGAATTCTGCTAGAAGCAAGGTGATTGGAAGAAACAATCTAGTTTCGATTTCATGATGGATGCATCACTACTCTTCAAGGTAGTCGTCATGTTCCCAAATCAAGGTAAAATCTCATCTCTCTTAGAGCGCTACAAGGGAAAAGGTTTTATTTTAGTTCGAAAGGTGATCTTATGGAAGTTTCCAAAGAGGCCCATGTGATGTTTCAAGCCGAACGTGTCGGCAATGTGTACATGTTACGGACGGAGGTTAAAGTTGGTGGATTGCAGTTATCCTCGGCTTCAAAAGCGGTGGTTGTAAAACAATCAGAGACTATGATGGATTCGATCTCAGATGTTTAGCTATACCCCGAAGAGAGATTGGGACTAGGCACGCAACAAGGTAGTCCAGATCGTTACTCTTATAGTGGAGTAAATTCTCATGGATCTTGTATAGATCAAGGAGATCGTTAGGTAATAAAGTTCAGGTTGGGCATGAACTTCTTCGATCTAATCAAGTTGTGAACGCCATGAGGGGGTTAAGGAGAAGAGGGAGTGAGATGGAGATGAAGTCAAGTTTGTTCAATTGTGTGTGGATGCGAGCACATGAAACATGGTGGCTATTCTCGAACTTGGACATATTCAAGTCTAGGGGAGATTGTTAGGATTATGACGTGAATATGTCATGAAGGTTGATTAATGTCGGATCTGACAGTTTCCTTCTCTAGACATGTTTTGAGTCCGAGTTGGCTTCAAGTTTTCTTTATTATGATTGATGGAGTTTGTTTAGGACTAGGAGAGTTTTATAGTTTATAAATAACCCCTTAGGGGTGGCCTTCAATATATTTCAAGAAAATTTAATGAATTTGTAATTTCTAAGGATGTAATTCATCTAGGTGAGAGATTCGTGAGAGAAGCTTAGCCACAATGGTTTGCTGTTCTTGGAGACCATCAAGGGCTTGTAATCTTCTCAGCGTGAGGTGTATGTAATTCTTATTGTACTCCCTTAAGTTTTAATAAAATTTCTTCCCTTTCTCCCCTTTCTCCCGTGGACGTACACACGATCTGTTTGATCGGTGGAACCACGTTATATTGTCTGTTGACTTTCTGTCTACTTTGGAATATCTTCTTCTCCTCTTCTTCATGTTGAGTTTCCGCTATGCCGCCCTAGTTGATCTGATCGTGGGGGTGTCCTCTTCTGAAATTCAACAACAAAATTCTAATCATAAAAACACCAATTATAAACTTTAAGAAGAAATTTTACTTGAAAAAAAAAAACAAGAGAAGAAAAAACTGACAGGTAAAACCAGAACAAAAGCATTACATTAAGAATCAACATGCCCAAAATACAAGATTCTACTTGGAGATTTTTATAAAACACTGACAAATCACTGTATAGACACATAAAAACTCACATTTCCCCTATTCCCCCTCTATCTTGAATGGTTTAGGCTGTTGGAATATCAAATAAAAATGTCTTTTTTGAAAGATGAGGAGTCATCATCAATTTAGAGAAATGATGAGTCATCATCAATTAGGAGTCATCATCAAGTGAGTCATCATCTTCAATTAGAAGGAATGAAGAGTCATCATCACGAGTCATCATAAATTTGGAGGTTGGTATTCTTGTAAGTTTTGAAGCCTATAAAAGGCTAGTGTATCTCTTTATTTTTTCAATTAAGCAAGCAAGTAAGAAACAAAAGTTGAATAAGATCCATTCTCTACTTAAAATTTTAGATTATAGTATATTAGTCCGTAGACTTGTATACAACAATTGGTATCAGAGCCAATTCAATTTTTGTTTCATTTCCTCTCTCCTCATGGCCTCCACCAACAATCTCATCAATCCACAAGTGCCCAAGTTATTGAAAGATAACTATGAGAGTTGGTCAATTCAGATGAAAGCTCTATTTGGTTCTCAAGAGTTGTAGGAGCTAATCTTTGATGGGTTTAAGGAACCCACACCGGAGGTAGAAGCCGCCTACACCGCCGAAGAGAAGAAGGCTCTTAAAGAGCAAAGAAAGAAGGATAGTAAGGCTCATTTTCTACTCTATCAAGGGTTGGACGAGTCTACTTTCGAGAGAGTTACCGAAGCAACGACGACCAAGGAAGCATGGGAAATCCTTGCTACCATCTACAAAGGAGTCGAGCGGGTGAAGCGAATTCACCTTCAAACTTTGAGGGGCGATCTTGAAGCCGCTCAAATGAAAGATGAAGAAAAAATCTCCGTTTATTATTCACGATTACTTCTAATTGTGAATAAAATGAGGAGAAATGGAGAGAAGATGGAGGACATTCGATTGATAGAGAAATTGCTGCGATTCCTCACATCAAAGTTCGAGCACGTGGTGGCGGCAATTGAGGAGTCTAAGAATTTGGAGGAGAGCTCAATAGAGGAGCTTTTGGGATCCCTCCAAGTTCATGAGCAACGCATGTAAAAGAAGACTGGTTCCATAGTCTTGGAACAAGCATTAGAGTCAAAGCTGACTCTAAATGATCGTGGCTCACATAGTAGAGGTCGTGGTCATGGCAGGGATAGGGGACGTGGTCCCCAACAACAAACCACTCAAAATCAAGTGGAGTTCCAAAGCTTCGAGGTCGAGGATGAAGCAATCAGGGAAGATTTACATCTGGACGTGGAAACAACAAGAACGTCCAATGCTACAACTGTTAAAATTGGACACTATGCCTCGGATTGCTGGCACAGAACTAAATATCTTACCAATCTTGCCGAAGCAACAAATGACGTAGGTAATAACTCTACTCTTCTTCTTGCTCATGATGATTCAAGTGTTCAGAATGATGTTTGGTACCTTGACTCGGGTGCTAGCAACCACATGTGCGGGAAGAAAGAACTATTCATGTAACTCGCAGAAGGAGTTCATGAGCTTGGGAGATTCTTCAAAACTCTCCGTTGAAGGCAGAGGGAAGATCAAAATCTATCAAAAGGATGGTAAGCCTGAGTATATTTCTGATGTTTATATATTCCTAACATGAAATGTAATATTCTTAGCATCGGTCAATTATTCGAAAAAGGATATAAAGTATATATGAAGAACAACCACCTTGGTTGAAAAATGCAAAAGGAGGTCTTATAGCTTGTATTAAGATGACAAGGAACCGCATGTTTCCCTTGCATCTAAACACAAAAGTTGAGAAGTGTTTTCAAGGACTCATGAAGAATGAGTCATGGAGATGGCATCTTCGCTTCGGTCATCTATATTTCAGCGGCCTGAAGCTACTATATACAGCCGGCATGGTACGAGGTTTACCAACAATCGATCCACCAAGTCATACTTGTGAAGTTTGCATAATTGGCAAGCAAACACGACTTCCTTTTCCCAATGGAAAGTCGTGGAGAGCGGAGGCACCATTACAACTTGTTCATACTGACATCTGCGGACCACTAGATCCGTCTCTTTAGGAGGTAATAGATATTTTATTACTTTCATTGATGATTTCAGTAGAAAGTTGTGGGTGTACATTCTTAAAGAAAAATCTACTGCCTTTACTACCTTCAAGAATTTTAAAGCTCTTGTTGAAGCAGAAAGTGACTATAAGATAAAAACTCTCCGATCTGATCGAGGTGGTGAGTACACCTCAAACATGTTTCAAGAATATTACAGGGAGCAAGGCATAAAGAGTCAGTTTACTACTGCCTATACACCACAGCAAAATGGCATCGCAGAAAGAAAGAACCGCACTATTCTTGACATGACAAGAACCATGCTTAAAGAAAAGGGACTGCCGAAGCAGTTTTGGCGGAAGCTGTGACATGTTAAACCTACTTGCTCAACCGGTGCCCAACGAAGCAAGTGAAGGGCAAGACGCCTCAAGAAGCATGGAGCGGCTATATGCCTAATGTCGCACACCTACGAATTTTTGGGTGTGTTGCATATGCTCAAGTACCTGAAGTCAAAAAGAAGAAGCTTGACAATCATGGTGAAAAATGCATTTTCATCGGATATAGCAAGGAGTCGAAGGCATACAAGCTTTACAATCCACTAACTAAGAAACTAGAGGTTAGTAGAGATGTTGTCTTCAATGAAGCTGAAGCATGGAGTTGGAGCAATGAAGAGACTGTCAAAGAGCAACCCATGGTGATTGAACCTGACGAGCCCCTACAAGAGGTTCCACCACCAACTACACCACCATCTCCTCAACATGCTACACCGTCTCCTGCAAGAGGTTCTCCATCTTCTGGGGAAGGTAGTAGTAGCGAATCCTCCGTGCAACGAGATCCAATCAAAATGAGAAGCCTCAGGGAGATCTATGAGCAGATAGAAGAAGATGGAGAAACTAATCTCTTTTGTTTATATGCCGATCATGAGCCTATCACTTTCCAAGAGGCTAAGGAAGAAGAATATTGGCGATCAGTAATGAAGGAGGAGATGCATGCCATCCAGAAGAATGACACATGGGAGTTGACAACACTTCCACAAAATCACAAGGTGATAGGTGTCAAATGGGTGTACAAGATCAAACGCACAGCAGATGGTGAAGTTGATCGGTACAAGGCGAGGCTTATAGCGAAAGGCTACAAACAAAAGTACGGCATCGACTATGAAGAAGTCTTTACACCAGTTGCTCGATTGGACACGGTGAGACTATTAATTTCACTTGCAGCTCATCACAGGTGGAAGATATATCATCTAGATGTCAAGTCAGCATTTCTCAATGGTATTCTTGAAAAAGAGGTGTATGTACAACAACCAGAAGGTTTTCTGGTAAAAGGGCAAGAAGACAAAGTATATCACCTAAAGAAAGCTTTGTACGGCTTAAAGCAGGCACCACGGGCATGGAATGCCCGAATTGATGGTTATCTTCATCAAAACGGCTTCACCAAATGTCCTTATAAGCATGCCTTCTACATGAAGAGGAACCATCAAGGTGAATTTCTAATAATTTGTCTTTATGTTGATGACTTGTTATACACAGGAAGTTGCGTCGAGATGCTTGCTGCATTCAAGGAGGCGATGTTCAATGAATTTGAGATGACGGACAATGGATTGATGTCCTATTTTCTTGGTATCGAAGTGAAGTAACAACAAGATGGGATATTTATATCTCAAAAAAAGTACATGAAGGAGATCTTGGAGAAATTCAAGATGAGTAGCTGCAACCTAGTAAACACCCCAATAGCCACAGGAATGAAGCTATCAAGAGAAGGAATTGGAGATTTTGTAGACTCGACTTTTTCAAAAATCTAGTTGGTAGCCTGAGATACTTAACGATCACAAGGCCTGATATTGTTTACAGAGTCGGACTTGTGAGTCGCTATATGGAGACACCGAAGGAGTCTCATTGGCTAGCTGCAAAGAGAATTCTAAGGTATATCAAAGGCACACTCAACCTTGGTCTATTTTATACTTATGGTGAAACTGCAGAGTTAGTAGGCTATTCAGATAGCGACTGGGGAGGTGACCAAGATGAGAGGAAAAGCACCACTGGCTATGTCTTCTATCTTGGGTCAACTGCATTTTCATGGACCTCAAAGAAGCAAGGAGTTGTGGCCTTATCTTCATGCGAAGCAGAGTATGTGGCAGCTTCATCTACTGTATGTGAAGCTATTTGGTTGCGGAACATTTTAAAGGAATTAGATCATCCACAAGAAGAAGTGACTGTAATATTTGTGGACAACAAATCAGCCATCCAACTTGCAAAGAACCCAGTACATCATGGGAGAAGAAAACATATAGATACACGGTTTCATTTTCTCAGAGGCCATGTAAAGTAGAAAACTGTGGAGCTGGAGTATTGTCATACCAAGGAGCAAGTAGCAGATATTTTCACCAAGCCATTGCCTATTGAACCTTTCAGAAGGCTAAAAGAAATGCTCGGTATGAAAACATTTTGATTTGAGAGGGTGTGTTGGAATATCAAATAAAAATGTCTTTTTGAAAGATGAGGAGTCATCATCAATTTAGAAAATGATGAGTCATCATCAATTAGGAATCATCATCAAGTGAGTCATCATCTTCAATTAGAAGGAATGAAGAGTCATCATCATGAGTCATCATAAATTTGGAGGTTGGTATTATCGTAAGTTTTGAAGCCTATAAAAGGCTAGTGTATCTCTTTGTTTTTTCAATCAAGCAAGCAAGCAAGAAACAAAAATTGAATAAGATCCATTCTCCACTTAAAATTTTAGATTATAGCATATTAGTTCGTAGACTTGTATACAACACAGGCTGCATCAGAGCAAAAGGAAAATATCTAGCCCCTTTCACATCACACAATAAAAATTACACCCCATCAGCAACACCTCACACTCCTGCTGCTCTTCCCCGTCTTTCCCTCAGTATCTTCACGCCCATGTATCTGTTCATCAAACACAATCATATTAGCAATTGATGTGGAAATTTTTTTTCCCAAATTTACCATTATATCAGTATAACTTCCAGTTCATGGTGCCATTTACCTGCCCAGCATCATGACTGTTGCTTGAGGATTTGTCCCGGGTGAGTTCACAAATGTCGAGCTATCAATAACTCGCAATGCGTCCACTCCAAGCACCCGGTAATCGCTATCCACCACCTTCCCTACGTGGCAGCCACCGTGGTAATGCCATATCGTAGTCACAGTATCCCTGCAGAACTGCTTGAGAGATGCTGTATCATTAGTGTGCTTGGGTATCAGGTTCACATTGGCCTTCACACTCATGTTGAGCAGCATGTCCATGGAGTACTTGTAGTCATTGGTTAAATCAGCAATATGCTTGGTCCGCACAATTCGTTCAATGGTACGAATGCCATAGACACAGCGTTCAAGATCGTAAGGATGCTTGAAGTAGTTGAAGGTGACATTTGGGGTGGTGTTGACATCCGCGTCTACAAGGGAGAGGTGCCCTTTGGAAAGAGGACCATCGATCTTTTCGAATATGAAGCCACCTCGAAATGCTTCACGGGGGAGGTCGCGCTTGGTTCGCGCATACTCCCTGGCAGCTGCAAGAGTTCTCTCTTTTGGTGGGAGGGTTGAGAGCTGCCCAATCTGGCAATCAACACAAAATTGTGATTAGGCATTAAAACTTGTAATAAGTTATGTAGATGAAGAACTGGTTTCAGTTATGACATAAACAGCGATCAGTGATTAAATGTTCCAGCAGTGAAAATGCTAAACCTCGGCAGACATGATTCCATGGTGGTACTGGATGGTGTCGGACGACTGGCCGAACCCGCTGCTAGCCTCAATGAAGGTGCCCATCTTGGTGATCCCAACAGTCTGAATCAAGGACTGCTTGACAGGCTTCTCAGTGGGTATGAAGATGGCGTTCATTGGATTGTCAGATAACCCTTTGCCGACATGCTTGTTATGGAGGACCACTGGGATGTTCAGCTTCTTCAGATCGTTCTTGGGACCAATTCCACTCAACATCAATAGCTGGGGGCTGCCAAGCGTGCCCGATGACACTATGACTTCACTCCGTGTTCCAGCCTTGAGAAACGCTTGGTGTTGTTGCCCATTCTCATCCTTGAACTGGACTCCAATTGCCTTCGGTTTCCTCCCTGTTCCATGTTCATCATCAACTCATTTCTCTTAGTGTCTCTGAAAAAAATTTATACAGACATACAGGTACTAAAGGTCTACTTAACCTTGTCCCTGATCAAGTAGGATTTTGTGGACAGTGGCATGGAGCAAGATCTTGAGGTTCTTGGGATTGCCAGAGGCGAGAAGATTGGCAGCAGTGCTTCGGAAGCCACGCTTATCAAAGATGGTGCCACCGACCTTAGTACCATAAATGTGGTCATAGGTGTATCCATTGAATGGGGAGATTCCGGCTTCGAGCAGCCCAGCCTTCAACGCTACTTGCCATGGTGCAAGTTTAGGCCTGTGGACAAGCCGCTCCTCAATCCAGGGATACGACTTGTTCACCAGCTCATCGTTCCAGCCAGCATTCTTCACATAACTGCAGAATCAGCATACAAACATCAATAAACTTCTGGTAAATGTAAACATATGGATAGAGTGCAATTTGGATGGATAGGTGTACTGATAGGAATTTTTCTGAAGGACATAAATGACAGGAAACTAATTAATTTTAGGAGAAAATGGAGCCCATGCATCTTAATTAGGTTTTGACGTCAAGAGCTACATGAAAACAGTTATGAAGCCAACTCAACAGGCACACTGTTGTAGTTGATAGGTGGCCAGGGTTATTGAATGCCAAGCTGGGAGGCTAGCTCATTGGACATGAAACAAATAAATAATTTATCTATCGAAAAACTAATAACTTGCAAATGAATCAGAATTTTATTCTGATACATCAAAGGTAACAGGCATATGATAAATTTGTTACATGTAAATATCATTAGTTTAGCAATCAGTTATATGTTTCATCATTATCAGCAAGTATCATGCAATCATGTACATGGTGTTTGATTTATATTACAACCTTATATGGATAAAATTGATGCCTTATAAAGTTTCCCCCAGAAAAATATCGATACCTTCATATTCACAACCAAACTCCCACGTCCTATGGATCTTGACAGGCCAACCACCGAGCACAGCCACTCATTCTTAAAGATAGTGATGTAATGGACAGATTTCAGAGTATCCAGTTCACCAATTTTGGGTTCATATTATGCAGTTGGAACTCTGTCAACTGATCGTATTAAACACCGCAAAATGGAAGGGACATATTTCTATGCTATCCAACCACCAAAGACTATTTATCAAGCAGCGTTGAATTTTCATAGTCATCAATTCGGTTCACCAGAATGCTTTGTGCTCTGTCTATTTCCACCGAAATGAAAATGATCAATCGTTTTCCTTAAACAGACAATAATAGTCATAATCAGTGAGCTCCTCATCTATTTGAGCACATGGGGCTTGCCTTGTAACACAAGTCCTTGTTCCTATCTCATTACTCTTTTTCTTTTTCTTGAAATGCCTTCTCAACATATGCAAGCTGACTCCATCATGGAAATACTAGTTAAAGAAAAAAGAAAAAAAATCCATGCTACTCTACAATACTCATGTCCACATATGTCATGATAATGATATATACTGGTATACCGCCACTATCGGTGGGAAATCAACCGATCGATCAGGAGAAAGAGGAGGGAGAGGAAGAATCTCTCGGATGAGGATGAACAGACAGACGGATAAAGTTTCTATATGAGTTACAGGAGAAAACCTCCTCTCGGTCGGTTTTGATAAAGTTATGTTCATAATGTGATCATTTGTATTGAGAGAAACTTCACACAAGTACTAGCTTATCATCATATCTTTAGATGTGTTTGTGGTTTACCTGATGGACCTTGTTTGATGCAACTGTAATGCAGATGGTCTAAAGCGATGCTTAGCTGCAATCATTGGTAAATGTTGGCAAAAATTAAATAACTTTTATCTTCATGGGACAATGAGAGTAGACAGGAAGTTGGCAAATAACATTAAAAGCACTTGCAATTTTGGTTCCCTTATTACTGAAAATTTTAGGGGTCTGTTTAAATAACCCAGCAACAAATTGTTCATCCACCTACACCAGTAAGAGAGCATTTATACTTGATATACGTAGATGCTTACATACCCTTAACTTGGGTTTTAAAAAGAAAATAAGATATTGTGTCCCTACTTACTATATGTGCAAGTGTCTCACCCAGAGAAATCCAACAAATTAACAGATATAGATCATTACTTGAGAGGGAAAATAATATGCAGAAACTGGGATGGAATGAGTGAATCAATAACCAATACCTAGTGCTGGCCCTGGTGTAGAAGCCAGCATTTATGCAGGTGCCCCCTCCCAAGACTCGAGCCCGGGCATTGATGACACCGTCGGTGGAAATGAACGGCTGGGCCGGGGAGGTGGGGGCGGTGTCGGCCAGTGAGATATGAAAGTTCTGCATATAAGAGACATTGACGTTGCCGTAGGGCGAGCCGCCCCTCTCCAGCAGCAGGACAGTGTAGTTGTGGGAGAGGGTGGCTGCCAGGGGGCACCCAGCTGTGCCCCCTCCCACTATAATGTACTCATACTGCTCTCCTCGCTCCTCCCATGAGAAGCTGCTGCCCTCCCTCAAATGTGGCTCCCTCAACTTGCTGAATTTCCTCCCTGTCAACAATTTTTTTTTTTCCCCATACATGAGCTCGGCAATTGTAAGATTTGACAAGTGTTACTTACTGGCAGGCTAACCCCCGCTTTCACATTTAACATGAGAATTCATTCATCTGAAAAATATTTCATCTTACAATTGACAACAATTTAATTGCTACAGCTTAGGATTTGGACAAAAGAACACAAAAAAGTTGCAATTTCATTTCTGCATGCAAATATCAAGGGGATATTATCAGAATGTACAGTACAATACAATCTCATCTGGGCAGCAAACAAACCCTCAAGATTTCAATCTGTAAAGGGCAAAAAGTACCTAAAAAAAGTATCCATGCAGGCTATGTTCTTTTTTTTTTTTTTTGGGCAAAAAGAGCATGTGGCCTTCTTTTATTACCCCATTTTTTTCCCATGCAGCGAATCACAGTCAAAGACAAGACTCTTTCAACAAGTGGAAAAGAGCTATGAGAGTACGTATACCTTGAGATAATCCAAGTGTTATCAGCATGAGCAAGATACTCACGAATAGTCCAGTTGCTTGCCTTAAAGCCATGGCACACGAACAAGGCTCGCACCAAAATCTCTCCCTCTCCTCTCTTCTCTCAGTGTGTCTCTCTTCACTCAGAATCAAGGGTATATATAGAAGAGGCCAGGTTTTGTGGTGGGATTGTCGGCGGGTGGGTGGGTGGGCGGGTGGGGGAGGGGGGTTGCATGTTTACAGGCTGATACAGCTTTTGGAAAGAAAAGCAAGTGCTGGGCTTGCTTGGCATTTAATGAAAGATATGAATGCAGTCTGGTAGCAGTAGAGAAGCTCTAAAGCCAACACACGTACACAAACTTGACCACTTCTTTCTTTCTTTCTTTCTTTTTTTTTTGCCCTCTGCGTTGAATTTTAAAGGGAAAAAATACAAAATTTTATTTGAAGAATTCAAAAATAAAATATTTTTATTAATTTTTTCTCAATTACAAAATTTTCTCACTATTGTTTCTCTCGATTTTTTTCTTCATTATAAAATAGACCATGTCTCTTCTTTTACAGGCAAAAATAGTACAAACTAACCCAAAATCAAACTCATATTTTTAATTTCTTTACTATTTACTTTATTAAAAAATAAAAAAATTCAAAGTAATCTTAATATAATTATGACTCTTATAAAGTAAAATTTAAAAACTCAAAAATCTTAAATTAACTCAAAATTTGATTTTTTTTTATTTTGGATTTGAATTACTATTTCTAACACTCCATGCTAAAGCCTCTAACAACAAACCAAAACTTATTTCCCATAAACTTCACTTCGCTTAGGAATCCCGTATGAGGGAGTGACAATAACCTGAAATCAGAAAAAAAAAATCCACATCCCTAGGTTTCTCTAATCTTCCTCTAGTTCTGGATTCAATTCATTTGCTTGTATATTTTAATATAAGCTAGTATATTGTCTTTTAAATGTGCTTGGATATCATTTAGTCCTTTGTAATCAGTGCTTTGCCATTCAAACTTGCCACTTTTCATTTGCTGCTGTATCTGCTTGAGCTCTCTACTGTTTAGTATTTACCCTGTCATTTAACCCTTCTGCACACATTCAATTATACTGAACCTGTCAGGATGCAATTTATAATGTGAACCTTAATGTATGCTTTGCTCTGACCATTGGATTTCAGATTGATGGCTGGTTTCACATGGGGAGATGAGACCTTGCATTGTTCCCACATTGGATGAGTAGATTAAAATATGATCAAAATACTGAGTTGTCAAAAATGAATGAAACTGTTTCAAGGGATCCATATGTACTGATCTCTGGAATCGTCAGAAAGTTCATCTGCACTCTCTAGCTTCACTCTTGCCAATGATGTCAGTTTTTCAATGGTCATTGGTCTGAATTCTGTAAGGCAAGTGATGGTAATATCACAACACAGACCATTCATCTTTTCTCTGGAATACTTCACTTGATATTTGAAATTAGTTGGATATCGATCTGCTTCCACCGTTTTTGACATTGTACGAAGAATTTATGGCCTTTTATTTTGTTCAGCACAGGTGTGAATAACAACAAAAACCTGGTAATAGATAGAACCAACCACATTAAAAGCAACTGTACTTTTCTACCAATTGTAACAATTTCTGCAATTACAGCCAATGCAATATTATTTTATTATGTAAAATCTTTCTTTACGTTATGAGTAATTTTCTAAAAAATTAATTTACGCATCATAATAATGAAACGTGTGTAATTAAATTATAAAAAGCTCACGTAAATACAGAGAATTATGTGAAAATTCAAATAGGAGAAAACCACAGAAAGAGAGTGTAATACCTTTATTTTGAAATACATTATTTAATAATGTATAATAGTATATATATATATTGTATTAATTATTATTTATTATCTTATGTGATTGTTACTATTAATTGTGATTAATTACTCTTAACAGTATTAATTATTTTAATTGATATAATATGTAATAGTTATTAATGTTGTTATTATTATTAGTGGTATTACGATGTTTTCTTTTCCCAAAGCCCATGCTTCAATTTGTTGGAATATCAAATAAATATGTATTTATGACATTAATTTTGGAAGAAGATGAGATCATTAGGAGAAATGAAGAGTCATCATCATCAATTAGGAGAAATGAGTCATCATCATCAATTTAGAGAAATGATGAGTCATCATCTTCAATTACGTCAATTTAGAGAAATGATGAGTCATCATCTTCAATTAAGAGAAATGAGTCATCATCATCAATTTAGAGAAATGATGAGTCATCATCTTCAATTAGGAGAAATATAGAGTCATCATCATCAATTAGGAGAAATGAGTCATATATGTTTTTTGTCTATAAAAGGCTAGTGTATCTCTTTATTTTTAAGCAATCAAGCAAGCAAGCAAGAAACAAAAGTTGAATAAGATCCATTCTCCACTTAAAATTTTAGATTATAGTATATTAGTCCGTAGACTAGTATACAACAATTGGTACCAGAGCCAATTCAATTTTTGTTTCATTTCCTCTTCTCCTCATGGCCTCCACTAACAATCTCATCAATCCACAAGTGCCCAAGTTATTGAAAAATAACTATGAGAGTTGGTCAATTCAGATGAAAGCTCTATTTGGTTCTCAAGAGTTGTAGGAGCTAATCTTTGATGGGTTTAAGGAACCCACACCGGAGGTAGAAGCCGCCTACACCGCCAAAGAGAAGAAGGCTCTTAAAGAGTAAAGAAAGAAGGATAGCAAGGCTCGTTTTCTACTCTATCAAGGGTTGGACGAGTCTACCTTCGAGAGAATTGCCGAAGCAACGACGAGCAAGGAAGCATGAAAATCCTTGCTACCATCTACAAAGGAGTCGAGCGGGTGAAGCGAATTCGCCTTCAAACTTTAAGGGGCGATCTTGAAGCCGCTCAAATAAAAGATGAAGAAAAAATCTCTGATTATTATTCACGATTACTTCTAATTGTGAATAAAATGAGGAGAAATGGAGAGAAGATGGAGGACATCCGAGTGATGAAGTAATTGCTGCGATCCCTCACATCAAAGTTCGAGCACGTGGTGACGGCAATTAAGGAGTCTAAGAATTTGGAGGAGATCTCAATAGAGGAGCTTTTGGGATCCCTCCAAGTTCATGAGCAACGCATGCAAAAGAAGACTGGTTCCATAGTCTTGGAACAAGCATTAGAGTCAAAGCTGACTCTAAATGATCGTGGCTCACATAGTAGAGGTCGTGGTCGTGGCAGAGGTAGGGGACGTGGTCCCCAACAACGAACCACTCAAAATCAAGTGGAGTTCCAAAGCTTCAGAGGTCGAGGACGAAGCAATCGGGAAAGATTTACATCTGGACATGGAAACAACAAGAACGTCCAATGCTACAACTGTCAAAAATTTGGACACTATGCCTCGGATTGCTGGCACAGAACTGAAGATCTTACCAATCTTGCCAAAGCAACAAATGACGTGGATAATAACTCTACTCTTCTTCTTGCTCATGATGATTCAAGTGTTCAGAATGATGTTTGGTACCTTGACTCGGGTGCTAGCAACCACATGTGCGGGAAGAAAGAACTATTCATAGAACTCGCAGACGGAGTTCATGGAAGTGTGAGCTTGGGAGATTCTTCAAAACTCTCCGTTGAAGGCAGAGGGAAGATCAACATCTATCAAAAGGATGGTAAGCCTGAGTATATTTTCGATGTTTATTATATTCCTAACATGAAAAGTAATATTCTCAGCATCGGTCAATTACTCGAAAAAGGATATAAAGTATATATGGAGAACAATCATCTTTAGTTGAAAAATGCAAAAGGAGGTCTTATAGCTTGTATTAAGATGACAAGGAACCGCATGTTTCCCTTGCATCTAAACACAAAAGTTGAGAAGTATTTTCAAGGACTCATGAAGAATGAGTCATGGAGGTGGCATCTTCGCTACGGTCATCTAAATTTCAGCGGCCTGAAGCTACTATGTACAGCCGACATGGTACAAGGTTTACCAAGAATCGATCCACCAAGTCATACTTGTGAAGTTTGCATAATTGGCAAGCAAATACGACTTCCTTTTCCCAATGGAAAGTCGTGGAGAGCGGAGGCACCATTACAACTTATTCATACTGACATCTGCGGACCACTAGATCCCGTCTCTTTAGGAGGTAATAGGTATTTTATTACTTTCATTGATGATTTCAGTATAAAGTTGTGGGTGTACATTCTTAAAGAAAAATCTGCTGCCTTTACTACCTTTAAGAATTTTAAAGCTCTTGTTGAAGCAGAGAGTGGCTATAAGCTAAAAACTCTCCGATCTGATCGAGGTGGTGAGTACACCTCAAATATGTTTCAAGAATATTGCAGGGAGCAAGGCATAAAGAGGCAGTTTACTACTGCCTATACACCACAGTAAAATGGCATCGCAGAAAGAAAGAACCGCACTATTCTTGACATGACAAGAACCATGCTTAAAGAAAAGGGACTGCCGAAGCAGTTTTGGGCGGAAGCTGTGGCATGTTCAATCTACTTGCTCAACTGGTGCCCGACGAAGCAAGTGAAGGGCAAGACACCTCAAGAAGCATGGAGCGGCTATACGCCTAATGTCGCACACCTACGAATTTTTGGGTGTGTTGCATATGCTCAAGTACCTGAAGTCAAAAGGAAGAAGCTTGACAATCATGGTGAAAAATGCATTTTCATCGGATATAGCGAGGAGTCGAAGGCATACAAGCTTTACAATCCACTAACTAAGAAACTAGTGGTTAGTAGAGATGTTGTCTTCAATAAAGCTGAAGCATGGAGTTAGAGCAATGAAGAGACTGTCAAAGAGCAACCCATGGTGAATGAACCTGACGAGCCCCTACAAAAGGTTCCACCACCAACTACACCACCATCTCTTCAACATGCTACACCGTCTCCTGCAAGAGGTTCTCCATCTTCTGGGAAGATAGTAGTAGCGAATCCTCCGTGCAACGAGGTCCAATTAAAATGAGAAGCCTCAGGGAGATCTATGAGCAGATAGAAGAAGATGGAGAAACTATGAAAAGTCACCTAGAGGGGGGTGAATAGGTGACGATGCTAATCTAGTGAACTTAATGCGGAATTTAAAAACTAATTGCAATTACTATAATGATGCACACACAAGCAAGTACAAGATATAACAATTTGCACAAAGTAAAGAGAGAGAGCAAGAGTCAATGGATCAAGCGCAAACAAAGAGATATGTTCCGAGGTTCGAGCACCCAGCTCTACATCCCCGCCTTCGACACACGAAGGATTTCCAATCCACTAGCTTGTCCACAAAGGACTCCCACAAAGGGAACCTCCACCGAGGATTTGGGGCAATCACAATTACAAGGAGTTCCCAGCTCCCTTCCTTACAAACACAACCTCCTCCTTGAGGCACTCCTCCAATCCAACAAACAATCACCTCACAACAACTTGAGGGATTAGCACCAAGCTTACACAAAACACCTAACAACCCAAGTTGCACAACCTCCTCAACACAATGAGGGAAATGGCACAAAGCAAGAATTGGGTTTACAACTTAGTGGTTTCAAACAACAACCACAAAACAATCTCTTTTTCCACACAAATAACCTATAGATATAGATAGTAGATTTTTGCTCAAGTGTGGAGAAAACCAAGGGATTTGAAACCAGCAACTCAAAGAAAATCTTTGGGAAATAAGAAGAAACCAAAATAGAGAAGTTCAATTCAAAAGCTTTTCCCAAAACCCTTTCTTTGATTTTTCAAATCCTAATGAAAACACCAAAAAGATTGTTCAATTTGAATCAAAAAACCTATTTTGATTGCAGCAAAAACACCAGAGAGTATGGAAAAATTCGCACCAAAAATCTTGGAGAAAACCTCTCTCAAATGGGGTATTTATAGGCAATTATCAGAAAATAGCCGTTGACAGAAATTTAGCCAGAATTGCCCTTCCGGTCGACCGCCCGGTCGACCGTCCAACGGTCAATTTTTGACCGTTGGCAACTAGCGGTCGACCGTCCCGGTCGACTGAATAATCCAGAGAGCAGACTATTCTGCTCCGGTCGACCGTCCCGGTCGACCGCTGTCTGTGCCAGAAACGTGCACAGGTTTGTGCACGTCGGTTGACCGGCCCGGTCGACCGACTTCAGACCTAGTCGACTAGTCAGGGGGCTAGTCGACTTGGTTGAAGCCTGGAACAGAAAAATGGTTAAAAACACATTTTAAAAAATTTTTTATCTTTGCTAAAACTTCCATAAAAACTTGTTTATCATTTTATTTTGAAACACAAACTAGTGATAAAAAATTTCAAGACATATATCATATCAATTCATTTTGGTGTCTTGCCAATTTTATCAAAAACCAAAACTAGTATTTTTCCAAACTTGGAATCTTGAATAGAGAATACCTTTTGTCCAAAACTCATCCATAATACAAAACTATGATATTTAAACATTTTGAAGCATGATGCATATGGATAGAAATCCAATATACATGAAACATGTATATATCATGATTTTTGTCATTAAGTCCAAAACATAAAACTCATGAAGTAGATTATCAAACTAAGTTTGTTTAAACAATTGAAGCATGCATGTATATAGAACAAATCTAATATACATAAACCATATAAACTTGTTTTGATATAAAAATCTATTCATGAAAACCAAGATCGGTTATACCTAAAACCGAAAACCAAAACATGAAACGTGTGTGTTGTGAACTTGAGCTTATCATACTATACTAATCTTTACAATTAGGATCTAAACCCAAACTAAAAACTATGGATACCTAAGTCTTCTTGTAGAGCGCCGTCTCCAAGTTGACTCGGTCCAAACCGTGATTCACCAAGCAAGTGCTATATATGATCTTTGACGCTTGGGCTCTTGAATCAACATGTGCAAGCTTCCAAATCATCTTGTTGAAGCTAAACACCAACTAATATCTTGGTTAATGATCTGAAACTAAAATCACAAGATTATTAGTACACATAACTACATGAGTTAATCATCATCAAAACTAGAGTGGAAGGCCTTTGGGCCAATAAACTAATCTCTCTTGTTTATATACCGATCATGAGCCTCTCACTTTCCAAGAGGCTATGGAAGAAGATTGTTGGCGATCAGCAATGAAGGAGGAGATGCATGCCATCCAGAAGAACGACACATGGAAGTTGACAACACTTCCACAAAATCACAAGGCGATAGGTGTCAAATGGGTGTACAAGATCAAACGCATAGCAGATGGTGAGGTTGATCGGTACAAGGTGAGGCTTGTGGCGAAAGGCTACAAACAAAAATACGGCATCGACTATGAAGAAGTCTTTGCACCAGTTGCTCGATTAGATACGGTGAGACTATTAATTTCACTTGCAGCTCATCACAGGTGGAAGATATATCATCTAGATGTCAAGTCAGCATTTCTCAATGGTATTCTTGAAGAAGAGGTGTATGTACAACAACCAGAAGGTTTTCCGATAAAAGGGCAAGAAGACAAAGCATATCACCTAAAGAAAGCCTTGTACGGCTTAAAGCAAGCACCACGGGCATGGAATGCCCGAATTGATGGTTATCTTCATCAAAACGGCTTCACCAAATGTCCTTATGAGCATGCCATCTACATGAAGAGGAACCATCAAGGCGAATTTCTAATAATTTGTCTTTATGTTGATGACTTGTTATACACAGGAAGTTGCGTCGAGATGCTTGCTGAATTCAAGGAGGCGATGTTCAATGAATTTGAGATGACGGACAATGGATTGATGTCCTATTTTCTTGGTATCGAAGTAAAGCAACAACAAGATGGGATATTTATATCTCAAAAGAAGTACATGAAGGAGATCTTAGAGAAATTCAAGATGAGTAACTGCAACCCAGTAAACACCCCAATAGCCATAGGAATGAAGCTAACAAGAGAAGGAATTGGAGATTTTGTAGACTCGACTTTTTTCAAAAGTCTAGTTGGTAGCCTGAGGTACTTAACGACCACAAGGCCTGATATTGTTTACGGAGTCGGACTTGTGAGTCGCTATATGGAGACACCGAAGGAGTCTCATTGGCTAGCTGCAAAGAGAATTCTAAGGTATATCAAAGGCACACTCAATCTTGGTCTATTTTATACTTATGGTGAAACTGCAGAGTTAGTTGGCTATTCAGATAGTGACTGGGGAGGTGACCAAGATGAGAGGAAAAGCACCACTGGCTATGTCTTCTATCTTGGGTCAACTGCATTTTCATGGACCTCAAAAAAGCAACGAGTTGTGGCCTTATCTTCATGCGAAGCAGAATATGTGGCAGCTTCATCTACTGTATGTGAAGCTATTTGGTTGCGGAAAATTTTAAAGGAATTGGATCATCCATAAGAAGAAGCGACTGTAATATTTGTGGATAACAAATCAGCCATCCAACTTGCAAAGAACCCAGTACATCATGGGAGGAGCAAACATATAGATACACGTTTTCATTTTCTCAGAGGCCATATAAAGCAGAAAACTGTGGAGCTGGAGTATTGTCATACCATGGAGCAAGTAGCAGATATTTTCACCAAGCCATTGCCAATTGAACATTTCAGAAGGCTAAAAGAAATGCTTGGTATGAAAACATTTTGATTTGAGGGGGTGTGTTGGAATATCAAATAAAATGTCTTTATGACATTAATTTTGGAAGAAGATGAGATCATTAGGAGAAATGAAGAGTCATCATCATCAATTAGGAGAAATGAGTCATCATCATCAATTTAGAGAAATGATGAGTCATCATTTTCAATTAGGAGAAATGAGTCATCATCATCAATTTAGAGAAATGATGAGTCATCATCTTCAATTAGGAGAAATGAGTCATCATCATCAATTTAGAGAAATGATGAGTCATCATCTTCAATTAGGAGAAATAAAGAGTCATCATCATCAATTAGGAGAAATGAGTCATATATGTATTTTGCCTATAAAAAGCTAGTGTATCTCTTTGTTTTTAAGCAATCAAGCAAGCAAGCAAGAAACAAAAGTTGAATAAGATCCATTCTCCACTTAAAATTTTAGATTATAGTATATTAGTCCGTAGACTAGTATACAAAACAATTCACATTCTCCTTCCTCAATTTCATACCCAAACCCAATACCCGTTCTATTAAGCCCAACCCATTCAAATCCTAACTAAATCCTATATCTTAACTAACTAATCTAAATCCTAACTAATTAGATCTTAACCCTATCCTAACCCTAATCCATCCTATTTTCTTCATCTCCAATTCCTTAGCCGTAACCTTCTCCTTGTGCTCTCTCCACCGTGATCATCTCCCCACGTCATCCACCGTCTCCGTGCCCCCATCCTCCTGGACTACCGCACCCTCGACCTCCTCTCGAAGGTCGCCTACATCGCGCCCCCTATGGTCATGCACCTGCCCACTCTACTCCTTACCGCAAGCCCCGAGTACACCCCCATCATGGCCACGCAACTCCACTGTCGATCTCCCTCCTCCCTATGGTTGCAGCCCCTCCGGCAGCCCCCATGCGAGACACACCCACGGAGCTCCTTCCCAGCAGCCCTTCCTCTAGCGCTATGGCCAAGGACACCCATAGCATTTTGGCCGTGAGCACCTCTTGCATCCCCTTCCACCCCCTATGACCAGCAGTCTGTGCTCCCTTTCTTTCCTTTCCAGCGAGCGCCGACAGCACTCCAGCGAGCTTCCTCTTCTCTTCCCCTCCTCCCCACCTCCTATGCCGCCATCTATCCTCCGCGGCCTCCGTCTCCACGGTGAGCAACTCCTTAGAAGGCCTCCTCTCCTCTTGGCTGGAGTTCCCCATCTCATTCTCTCAGGTTTTCTTCTCTCTATCTCTTTGTAATTAAAATATGAGTCTGTGTTTATGTTACTGTGAAATTATGCAAGTGTATATGTAGGCTATCTAAAAATCATTAAAGACAAGTCATCAAAAATAGAGACCCAAACTCCAGACGTAGGGTAAATCTCAGCTAGCACTGCAGCACCAAGGCGCGTGGGTCGAAACCCGCGTCTCAGCCAGCACTGCAGCACCAAGGCGCGTGAGTCGACACCCGCGTCTCAGTTGTAACCGCCCTGGTTATGGGGTCAATCACGGCCCACATAACGGGGAAAGTTAATCCCCATTATGGAGTATTTTTAGGAGGCACGTTCGCCCATGAAACCTCTATAAATAGCCCCGTTGCTATGGAGAAGGGGTCGGATTTTTTTTAGAGAGATCAGAGAAGAACTTGACTTGAGAGCTTCTACACAGAGAGAGAGAGTCCAACTCTTCAACTAACTTGCTGCGTACAAGTTAATCTTTGCCTACAATCTCTTTGAGATTTTGGTCGACAGAGCTGTGTTACTCCGTCCGCCAACCGAAAAGAAGATCCCCAGAAGTTCCTGACATTCACCCGGTCAACGGAAAACAAGATTCACTTTCCACCGCCACTTGAAGAACCCAACACTAAACAAAGGGAGATTCAAGACTCAACATCTTCTCTCCCTTGTAGTCAAAGCACTAGTTTGTTGTAACTTTTCAATTGATTCAAGGAAACTTTACACGCGAACCATTCTCCGTACCAGACAAGAGATGGCGATTCCGCTGGGGACTACTTTCGTTACTGACGAATAAGTTGTGGCGCATGGTGACGTCCTCTACAAGGGGAAAATGGTCAAATCACTCGTCATAGAATTCGACCAGGCAAAGTATGAAGAGTTCCTCTCTTCCGGCTCCAAGAGCCCAAAGGCCCGCGCCTACCACAGGGTCTCTACGGGGACTTGCCCCGAAATCCGCTCTGAGCCTCTCTCAGAGGCAGCTGCTGTGAGGGATGTTGTGGCCAATCACGCCATGCGTGACACCCGCGCCAACGTCTCTCAGGAGACCCGCGTTGTCAAGTTCTCTGGTGTCCAGCCAATCCATCCTCTTCCTCAGCACCAGGTTGTCGTTGGTTTCTCTCAACCCCCACGACGCAACCGGAACGCTGAACGCTGACAGAGGAAGCGTGCGCGTCAACTGCAAGTTGGAACAACTGATCGTCTAACTGAGGCAGGACACAAGGTTCAAACCGGCGTCTCTGCCGCACCATATTCGGCACGTGAAAACCGCGTTTGGCAGCCCAAACGTGAGGTTCATCAAGTTGGCTCCTCTGAAGCCCCACTCCCCAGACGCCAAGGCGAAGCTCGCACGCTTTGTGAGTACAAGAAGCACACGCCTCTAGGCGTGGGGCCCAGCAGCCCTGCATCTCTCAAGCGTCTCTGAGCCGACGCAATAATCAGCAACGCGATAGCCGCGTCTCTTCTCAGCAGAGACGCCAGACGCGCGTCCTGAGGCCACGATGCGAGAACCGCGTCTCTGAACCCCGCGTCCTAGCTGTACAGAGCAAGGATGCCTCCTGCCCTCGGCATTACGAGGCTAATCTCTTTAATCCTCCTCCCACAGATCTGAGGGATTATTTGACGAAGAAAAGAAGTGCTAATTGAATCACTTCGTCATGTTGCTACGAACGGCTGATCACGATGCTCTCTGAGTGTCGTTGTAGTTCAGGTGCAAACCAGCAGCCTCTATTTAGATAGCTGATCCTGATTCCGCGATCAGCTAAAAGGAGTCGTTCCCACAAGAGGAGGGTCTTCTCTGACACTGAATATCCCGAGCTCACTGCAAACATGGCGAGCAGGAGCAGGGGAAAATAATCTGCAATCAGTTCTGATGATGAATCTGACACAGAACCAGAAGGAGTGTACCGACACACTCGCACCCGGACCGGGGAAATTCCCCCGATTGACTACAATGCTCTAGCCCGGGGCATTGAGGTGAATGACTCGTATTCCGCTATTGCAGAGTCACAGGCTTCAAACTCTTCTATAGAGAAAGAGGCCTTTATATACATGACTAGCACTCTTGAGGAGACCGCCAGGCGCTTGGAGCAGCAAGCCCAGGTCTAGATGGAACAATTCGAGATGATTCATGCTTAGCAAGAATCTATCGACTCCTTAAGCAGATGCTCGCACAGTTGCTTGAAGACAAGAGGAAGTCAACCAACAAAGCCTCCTCTAAGAAGTCTAAAGGCAAACGAAAAGAGGGGGAAAGCTCATCTTCTGTACACGTAGAGGAGGAAGAGCAACTTACTTCCGGTTCATCTAAATCCTCATCGCAGGAAAAGGACGACCGAGACCAGGGAAAAGTTCATTCTAAAAGAATGAATCAGTTGGAGCAATGTCTTGAGGCCCTTACCAACCGGAACGGCCTCCAAGAAGCAGGAGTGGTCCGACCATATCCGGCCGAGAGGGACCTGGTTCCATACCAGCCCAAGTTCAAAGCTCCAACTCTCCAAGCATTTGACGGGAAAGGTTCACCGAACCAACATATCTACTACTTTAAATCCCAAATAGGGAATGTGGTAGATAATGATGCCATTCTGGCACGCTTGTTCATTGGCACCCTAAAAGGGCTTGCCTTTGAATGGTTCATGAAGCTCCCAGAGGGCTCCATCAAGAATTAGGGCGACTTGGAGAAGCTCTTCTTAACGCGCTTCTTTGAAGATGACTCGGAGGTCAACATGCCTACCCTTTTAGCCACCAAGCAGCGAAAGGGAGAGTCCGTTAAGTCTTTCGTAGAAAGATTTCGGAACGTAGCACTCCGATGTTCAAGCGGTATGACCCAGGTCACCCTGGTGGAAACATGCCGCCATAATCTGCAAACCTCACTCCTCGCTCAAATAGGAGTTGCCGAAAGTCGCACCTGGAAGCAGTTGATCCAACAAGGTGAACAGGCTGAAGAAATTGTCGCCCGGGTCAGGGCAGAAGAAAACAAACCCCGACCTGAGAGGTCAACGAGGCGTGCGCCAGACACATCCCTCCAAACAAAAAGGAAGGATAACTTGGCAGCAGAGACTAAATCCCCTGTGAAACCTCAACCGGTCAAGGGAAGTGGCTCTTCAAGCCAACCACGTGCCAACAAGCAGTATTCCTTCAAGGATGAACATGTTGACTCGCTCTTCAAACTACTCAACAAGAGCAACCGACTGAAGCTTCCTGAAGCTAGGCGCCCTGAAGAAGTTGGTAAAACCGATAATCCCAGCTGCTGCATGTATCACAGGATGTTGGGACACCCCACCAAGAGCTGTTATGTCTTCAAGGACATCCTTCAGGCTCTGATTGACGCGGAGGTATTAAAACTCCGTCCAGAGCAGAAGAAGGTGGCGGCCAATATGACGTCATTCCTCCAGTTTGAAAGGCAACCTCCAACACCCTCTGGAGTAGTCCCTGTCCCAAGAGTAGAGCCGAGAATGGTCAACACAGACCCTCACTAGCAGCAAGGAAAAGGGCCTGGTACCTGTTCCCACACCTCGGGGAGAAGTCATGTGGGTTCATCCCGACCTTATTGATGGCCAACAATGGACTACTGTGACCAACAGGAAGTCCAAAGGTAAAGCAAAAGCCACATCTTGCAATGTGGTATGTGCCTCTTCTCGGGAAGCGGAAACTGACGTTCCCTCACTGACTGATTCATAAGAGGAAACGATAGTCCTTGCTGCAGAGCTCAACCAACTGGTGACGGAAACCCGTTCAGGGCAGTCATATTTGAAAAAGTATGACGAGATGGCGGTAACTCCTCCAAAACCCGCTGCAGAGTCAGCCAAGTCCTCCACAAAGCAGCCCGTGGAGAGACAAAAAGAGCTTCGGTTTTTCAAAGTTCTCTCGAAAGACACCGCGGAAGGATCCACGGCACCTTACCGCTTTGATGTCTTGGCTCAACTGGCCAACATCCCGGCCCGGATTACTCTTTATGAGCTTCTTAGGCTATCGAAGTCGACCAGAGATGCCCTACAAAAGGCCTTGGCTAATGCTGAGGTTTTCATGACCCAGGTGCCGATCGGACCAAAGGAGGAAGATGTAGAGGATTGCCTCCATGCCTCCCAAATTGCTCCCTGCATCACCTTCACAGCAGACGATATGCAGGTCAAAGGGAAACACGATCGACCCCTGTACTTCACAGGGTACATTGGATCATCAGAGGTAAACCGCATTCAGGTAGATCCTGGGTTCGCATTGAGCATTATGCCTCGCCGGGTCATGCAGCATCTGGGGATTCCTACCCACCGGTTGAGTGCCACCCAAATAACTATTTATGTGTTCAATGCCAATGGTACTCGTCCAATGGGGAAGGTCAAGCTCAAATGCCAGATCGGGGACCTGAGGTCGGAAGTGACATGCTATGTCATCGATGCTGACACTTCCTACAATCTACTGCTGGGATGACCATGGATTCATCGTAATTCAATCGTTCCCTCTACTCTCCACCAAGTCATGAAATACATTGACGGGAGTGGAAAGGTGCGAACGTTGATTGCCGAAAGGCATCCGTTCAAGGGAGTTGAGAATTATTTCACAGATTCTCTCCTATATCAGGAATCTGTGAAAACAGATGAAACCCCGCAACCAGAGGAGCCCGACTCTGGTAATGAAGCCGACACCGAGCCGGAAAAAGAAGAGTGCATGTGGGAACTAGACCCACTTGTAATGGGCATTAATAAGCTCGATGTTGATAATACCTCTGATGATGTAGGCGGATGGTATATTAATGAAGACTTAGATCTGGCGTATTTCTCTGTGTTTGCTTCTGATTCAATGTCGTCAGACACTAGTACCGAAGTGGATGATGATCTCTGGTCGGCAATGGATGCTTTGACATCATTGCATGTACCAGTGAAATCGTCCTTCGAAACATATCGAGATGTTGGTAGTGCGCAAGAATCCGTATTCATGGTTCTAGCGAGATGGAAAGGCCAAAAACCAATCCTTTTTGGGCGAATTACGTCTGAACCAATGTCTCGTGAAGAATCAGAAGGCGAAGAGGAACCCCCTCAGTTCGGTCATTATGAACCAAATGCACTCAGAATGATGGAAAGCATGGGGTATGATCTGACGAATGGTCCAGGGTTAAATTTCGGCAAAGGAAGGAGAACACTACTCCGATCTTTTGTACCAAAAGGGAAAACTCCTGATTATTATCATCAGACTCGTAGGGGGTTGGGCTATGTGTCAACTCCGATCCCATCAGCTTCTGAGTCTGAAGAGTTATTATGCCATGATTACTCATCGGGCACGTCATCGTGGGAGTCAGATGTTAGTGTCGGCAACATCTTCAGAGAACTTTCAGTGAATAAGGTTTCAACAAGCCACCTGGAAGACGGAGATGAAGAAATGATCCAATCTGATATAGATCCTTGGATCAAACACTTAAACAATCTTTGGGATACCCGCTTCGAACAGCGTGAGTCACCCACGGAAGATAAGGTTGTTCAGGTCAATCTAGGAGATGAGACTAACCCTAAGCCCATCTTCATAAGTGAAGGCCTATCACCTTCTGAGAAAAAGGACCTAATATCTCTTGTGCAAGAATATATAGACGTCTTCACCTGGAGTTATGAGGACATGTCTGGACTTGATTCTCAAGTGGCTATGCACCGCCTCAACATTAATACGGACGTAAAGCCCGTCAAACAACAACAATGACGGTTTTGTCCAGAAATAATGGAGGCAATTCAATCAGAAGTCAGAAAGCTTATAGACTCTAGCTTCATTAGGGAAGAACAACATCCTGATTGGGTAGCCAACATCGTCCCCGTTGCTAAAAAGAACGGAAAGATCTGAATCTGCATTGATTTTTGTGATCTAAACGAGGCTTGTCCCAAGGATGAATTCTCACTGCCAATCACAAATGTCATGATTGACAACACATGTGGATTCGAGCGGATGTCCTTCATGGATGGATTCTCAGGATATAATCAAATCAAAATGTATCTTGATGATGAAAAGCATACCTCTTTCAGGACGCCACTGGGGGTATACTATTACACCGTCATGCCCTTCGGACTGAAGAATGCAGGGGCAATATATCAAAGGGCCATGAATGCCATTTTTCACAGACACATGCGCAAAACGGTGGAATGATATGTTGACGACATCACAGTAAAAAGCCGCGCTAAAGGTGATCATTTAACTGATTTAAAGGTTGTCTTCGACATCATGCGGGCCCATCAATTGAAGATGAACCCCACCAAGTCCTTCCTGGGGGTGGCCAGTGGCAGGTTCCTAGGGTTTGTAGTGACTTCCACAGGAATTCATTTGGACCCAGAAAAGGTTCGCACCATCTAGGAGATGCAACCTCCGAGAAATCTCAAAGAGCTCAGGGGATTGCAAGGACGATTGGCGTACATCTGCAGGTTTATCTCAAATCTCTACGGAAGATGCCAACCCTTCACCAAATTAATGAAGAAGGGTGTTTCGTTCATTTGGGACAGCGCTTGCCAGCAAGCATTTGAGGAAATTAAACAGTACCTCACACAACCGCCAGTCCTTGCAGCTCCGGTGTCTGAAAAATCTTTCCTGATATACGTCCGAACGATGGTTCATTCTTTAGGAGCTCTACTAGCTCAGAATGATGATCAAGGATGAGAGCAAGCAATCTACTATTTGAGTAGAACAATGATCGGGGCCGAACATCGGTACAACCCGATCGAGAAGGAATGTTTGGCATTGGTGTTTGCTATTCAGAAAATGCGATACTATTTGGTAGGCCAAACTATAAACGTCATATCAAAAGTCAACCCCCTGAGGTTACTTATGATAAAGCCTTCATCGTTAAATGGCCGATTAGCAAAATGGGCCATATTGCTATCCCAATATGAAATGCACTTTTTACCACAAGAGGCTATTAAAGGACAAGCGGTGGCGGATTTCCTGGCTGAATATCCTGATCCGAGAGCAGTCAAACTTTACGAGGATCTCCCAGACGAGGTCGCTGAAGCCTGCCAGACTCAGACATCCTTCGAAAGGCAAGTGTGGCAACTTTTCTTTGACGGTGCATCCAGAACAAGCCCAAAGGGACATATAATAGCGGGGGTAGGAGGAATGCTCGTCTCCCCAGAGAACTATATGATTCCTCAGGTTGTCTCATTAACCGAGCCTTGTTCCAACAATGTAGCGGAGTACAATGCCCTTCTGATTGGGATGCAACTCGCCGATGAGGTTGGCGTTAAAAATCTTGAGGCATATGGTGACTCCAAACTCATCGTCAACCAAGTTCGCGGGGAGTACGAAGTCAGACATGAAGACCTAGTACCCTATTACAATGCAACTGTCTACATGGCCGAGAGGTTCACCAACTTTTACATTGACCATGTACCACGCAGGCAAAATGCGCATGCAGATGCACTGGCATCCCTAGCTGCCTCCTTAGCTCTTCCAGCTGGAGCAGTGGAGAAAATATTTGTCCACAGCCATGACCTGTATTGCCCGAGAATTGCTCTTGAGGACTACCAGAAACCAGCGGAAAATTGTCAAGGCAAGGAAGCGCTTGAGTCGTCAGCCAGTCCCGAGCCTAGAGACTGGCGATTCCCCTATATTGATTACGTCTTGTACGGCATCCTACTAAAGACACCAGAGAAGCGGCTGCCATTCGAAGGAAAGCCCCCAAATTCTACTATAATGCGATTACGCGAACATTGTATCGTCGATCGCATGATGGGATCTTGCTCCGCTGCCTTTCACCAAAAGAGGCACAGGAGGTATTGAAAGAAGCCCACGACGGTGTGTGTGGAGCCCATCAACCTGGCACAAAACTTGCATATCGACTCCAAAGGTTGGGATATTATTGGCCTAAATGATTGCTGCGCCATCACTTATGCCAAAAGATGTCACGCCTGCCAAGTGCATGGTGATTTCATCCATCAAGCACCAGGCTACCTTCACTCCACGACCTCTACCTGGCCATTTGAGATGTGGGGGATGGATGTGGTTGGCCCTATCAGCCTACCATCATCAAAAGGACATCAGTTTATCTTAGCCATAACCGATTACTTCTCCAAATAGGCTGAAGCCGTTCCTTTGAAGGAGGTAAAATCATCTGATGTGATCAAATTTGTGAAACATCACGTCATTTACCATTTTGGGGTACCTCGACGAATTGTCCATGACAATGGACCCCAATTCATCAGCCAGGCTTTCTAGAGATTCTACGCTAAGTTCAGAATCCAGAGTGTATCCTCAACGGCATACTACCCCGCCGCTAATGGTCTCACAGAAGCTTTTATCAAGACCATTGGCAAGCTCCTCAAGAAATTCGTCTCGAAAAGTCAGCGTGACTGGGACGACAAGCTAGGCAAATGCTTATGGGCCTATCGCACAACTGTTCGAACCCCAACTAAAGCTACGCCATTTTCTTTGGTATATGGGTGTGAAGCCGTGCTTCCACTGGAAATTCAAATTCTGTCCCTACGCGTCGTCGTGACAGCGGAGATGACGAAGGAGGAGAAGCATCGATAGCGACTCCAAGAATTGGAGGTCTTGGATGATAAACGTCTGCAGGCCCAACAACAAATCGAGCTCTACCAAGCCCGGATTACCAGAGCCTTCAACAAGAAAGTTAAAGTGCGAACTTTCAAGAAAGGCGATCTTGTCTTAGCCGTCAGAAGACCTATGGTGATGACACATAAGACAAAAGGAAAATTCCAGCCCAAATGGGAAGGACCATTTGTAGTAGAGTCAGTCTACTCAAATGGATCATATCGCCTCATAACCTCAAATGGTGATACGCTCATGATGCCGATCAATGGCAGATTCTTGAAGAAGTATATCCTTAATAGTACTCATCCTCTGATCAAGTTAAAAGTACACCTCTGATCAAAACAAGAAGAGCTTCTTCATTAACATCCGACACCTCCGACGGCTAAGGATAGAGGAAAATGTTGGATTTTAAGCCCAACATAAGTCTTTGACAACTCACTATGCTGAGGGGAATAGCATGGCTAGCCCAACTCAAACGGTAGTTAGTAAAGGCACCTCAAATTCGTTGACAGCTGAGGGTTTGCTAAAAACCCTGAGTTCTAATGTTCCCATCTTCATTAACATCCGACGCCTCCGACGGCTAAGGATAGAGGAAAATGTTGGCTTTTAAGCCCAACATAAGTCTTCGATAACTCATCATGCTGAGGGGAATAGCATGGCTAGCCCAACTCAAACGGTAGTTGGTAAAGGCACCTCAAATCCGTTGATAGCTGAGGATTTGCTAAAAATCCTAAGTGGATGTAATTCCACCCTCTCCTCCAAAATCCCTTACCAATTCTCATACACAGAATGGTAGGTCTACAAAATACAGTCATTGCTAAGTTACACTATACCTCTGGTAATGAAAATTTTTAATACTCCCTATCGAGTACAAATTTTACTTGTCAACTCTACATGGAGTAGCGAACCTTCAAATTTGCCAAGTTAATACTATACCTCTGGCTCTTCAAACTTCACTTGTCAATTCTCATCAATAGAATGACAGGTCCTCAAATTGCTCGTATCGCAAACCAATTTTTGTCAAGTTAATACCACACCTCTGACAAATTACTGTTAAGTTAATATTACACTTCTAACGGCAATCGAGTTGCTGCCAAGTCCAATGTTAAACCTCTGACAGCCATTTTTCCCTCAGACTTCCATATCGAAGCTGAAATAAATGATGCTAAGTTTAATACTACACCTCTAGCGTCCAAGTCATTGCTAAGTTCAACAATACACTTAAGGCCATGACTTTCCCTCGGACTTCCTTGTTAAAGTCGAGATGACCAATGCCAAGTTTAAAATTACACCTCTAGCATTACCCTCACTGCCAAGTTAAACATCACACCTATGACAGTGACACTTTCAGTTTTCCCAAACAAAACTGAAATGCTTTTGAGTCAAATTAACATCACACCTCTGACTCACATCCTTATCAAGTTAATACTACACTTCTGACAAGACTACATTCAACCCATTAAGTTAATATCACACCTCTAACGGTAAAGACTTTCCTAGATCCCCCGCGAATCTAGTCGCACTTGTTATTCTCCTCAACAGAACAACAAGTCTACCTTAAAACATTGTTAGATTAACATTACACCATTAACAGTGTTTTCATTAACTCCCCAGCTGATCTTAATCAAGTTAATCCCAAACCTCTGATAAAAGTTCATCCTCCCTGGGGGTACAAATTCAGCTTGTCATTCTCCGTTATAGATTGGCAGGTCCACAAAAGTTATCTTATCTCTGTTAAGTTAATATCACACCTCTGACAGCATTGTTGAGTTCCTGAAATAGGATCTCTCTCTACAAAACTTGACTCGTTAAGATTATCATCATAATTTTGACAGGTCAAAGGTTCTTTACTTCTATTCGTCTGACTTTCAATACAAAAAGGGGGTTCAAGACAATAGAAGGAGACAAAAAGAAATGTGTCGCTTTTATTTAAATCCAACGTGTGAAAGTAATACAAAACGCTCTCTTATTCCATAAGATTGAGTGTTACAGATAAAGGAGTACAAAGAAGTCCCTCTCTCTCAAAGGTTGCACTCACTCCTTGAAGCTGTTCACAACTCCAAGTACAAGATGTTTGGAAGGGAACCAAAGTAGGATTGAACACTGTGGTGACGACGGAAGTTGATTGCACCACGATGCATGATGTAAACATTGAAAGAGTCCATCGTTGACCAAGAACAATGGTGTTTTTGAGGTTGAAAGGCAGCAGAATCTTCTGATTCCACCTGACCATCTGAAGTGGCGGGGTATGATCCTTCGTTGATGAACATCTCCACCACCAGAAAGTCATCCAATGAGCATGGAGTTTTTATCGATGTCACTTCTGGGGTAGGTGAAGGGAGAATCCAAGACCATACCCACCACTATATCCACCGCCATCCTCACTCTGACCATGTCATGCCAAGAAGCATGACCGGTGCATTGAATCCAAAGAGATCTTGGCGGGTGTCAGATCCTCGTCTCCCGAGAACGGGAGCCATGACTTCTTCTCCAATGGTCGACCATCGAACAAGTTCGCTGGCCGATATATTCTCCCAAGGGCCCAGCGAATATGAAAAAAGATGATTAAGCCTACCTGTAAGAAGCAAACAAAAATTAGAAGATCTGAAGCTTAGGATACTTCAACAGAAAAGCTAAGTGACAGACGCAGCTATTGCTGAAAACTTCAGATGCCGGAATGACCCGCGCAGTGAATCAAACTTCTGCGGCGGCAGAAACAGACGCGATCAAAGCTGTGATATACACAGATTCGAACGCGGTCCAGTTCACCTGCGTCTAAAATATGAGGTGCTAAGAGAATCAGACGCGAAAATTGCTGTCTCCCTGTTTGACAAACAGTGGTTGCAAAATTCAGGCCTGAAACTTTCGACCGAGGTTGAAATTCTTCTAAGTCGACAGCCTTAGACGCGAGCTCTGTATGTAAAGCTCGCAGTCCAGGTACAAAAATCCATTATACTCGCGTCCAGAAGAATTTTGAGTCAGAGTTTTCTGAATGGCGCAACTCCCAAAAGGTGGGCGCACCAAACAGACCTCAGAAGAAGGTCAAGAAGATGAATCTCTTTAAGAGATAGCAAAACTGCAACCCCGTAAGGGCTGAAAATTTCAAGGCAGACCAGGAAGTCATACCCGCAGCAACCCCCATTAAGGGTTGAACTTTCTGCATCAAGGCGCGGATAAAAAAGGTGCTCAAGGAGACGCTTCTTAATCTTGAAATCACTTGACAGTGATAATCTTCTAGAGAGATTAAACAGAAGCATGATAGCTCCGGGTCATCATCATTCATAGAGGCAAGTCCCAGATACAAGTCCTTGAAGAGAAAAGGCAGAATCGCTCAGAGCATTCGCTCTCAAAGGAAAGCAGTCTAAGTAATGGACTGCTAAAAGGAGAAGCTGAGCCCTATTTATAGGCAAATCACAAAGACTGTGATTAATGGTTCGCTAATCAGAACCGTCAGCTTTAATTCCCGCACGAATGTCAAAGCCCAATGACGGGCTGACGCGTGGACTATCGCTTCGGTAAGCATCGAAGACGCGAGTCTCCAACCGCCAGCGCCGATTTGGCATTTAAAGGCATTAATGCCTGAACCCAATGAAGGGCTGACACGCGGACCGCCGCTTCGGGAAATATCGGATGATGCGAGTCCCCAATTGTCAATCTCAACTTGACATTTAAAGATCCAACGAAATCTTTATGACAAGCTGCATGTAACGCCTAGGAAGTTGCACCAAACGCAGACCCGAGAGCCGCGTCCAGGAACTGGCGTCCCTTTGCGAAATCGAAAATGGCGTCCCTCTTCAATCCAGTCGAGAGAACTGTAACCGCTCTCTCAGAGTAATTCAAAGCTGCGTCCCTTCACAGCAAAAGGGACCCATTCTGGGGGTCGCGCCTGGAAATCACATAAAAGTGGAAAGCTGTGTCCTGAGACTTGTGTCCTCAACGGAGAAGGCCTATGGCATTCACAAGTATCTTAGAGCTGCGTCTATATGGTGAGATGATAATGGTATTCCTATCATAAACTCAATATAATTTGAGTTTGCACCAGGTCAAGGACCCAGTGTCGCGTCCTCATATCTATGCGTCAGTTTTGAGGAGCATAAGACCGCGTCCTCACGACATCCCGAATTCTGTACTTGGGCAGAGTGAAGGACTGCGGCCAGGGACCCGCACCCAAAGCTGCGTCCTTCACGCCAACTGGAACCGCGTCTCAATTGACAGATTAGAGTCGCTTTTCTCAGGACCGCATCTCCTTATAAATCAGAGCCGCGCTCCGCCTAAGAACTCAGTTCTACCTAAATTCATTATTCACCGCCAGTCAAGGATCACAGCCAAAGACTGCCGCTAAGAAATTGGATTCATCTACAGTTGAACAATAACGATGGCGCAAAATTTCAAAAGACTTTTATTATTTGAGCCAAAAATGGTAAAAGTGATACAAACACTCTTGATGAATTGAGTGTCCTTTCCTTAAAAAAAGATGGGGGCTAATAATCTTGATTAGCCAAAGAATGGATTTGTTCTCAGAGGCGATGTATCTCGTGCTGACGTGATTTCTCAGCCTCCATAAGAGCCTAGACCCGCAGCTACTCATCGGACAAAAATCTCCTTGCAGCCAGCTGCGCTCGTAGAGATTCCAACCTGGAGGAGTGAGTGGAGAGGTTTTCTTCAACCTGCGTCTTGGCAGCTTCCAGCTCTTCCAGCTTCTTCCTGGCAGTGGCAAGCTTCTGCTCATTGATTGCAATCAAGGCTTCTGCTTTAGCTATGGTGGCCCGAGCAGTGATAATAACCTGCTCTGCGCTCTGCATGACGAGTTCAGATTCCCTTGAATCGCCAATCAGCCTTTGATGGTCAGCCTGGAAATGTTGGAGATGGTGGGTCTCTTCAGCTATCCTTTCCTCCATCTCCTTTCGCTCTTGTTCTTGAGCAGCAAGAAGCCTAGTCAGGGTTGCCCGGGCCTCGTGAACTGAGCCAACATCTTCCAAAGACTTAAGCTCTTTCAGGTCACTCCCCAACTGCTCCACCAGCAGCAGACACGCCCTAGCCTGTGAAGGACCTCCAGTATGACTGATGTTCTCGATCAAATTCTCAAGAAGCACTCAAACAAATTCGAAAGAACTGCCCCCAGAGAGGATGAGATCAATACATGATCGCATGGAAGCAAAGAACTGCTGCACCATTTGACGTGTCAGTTCTTCCATGATATCATTGACTGGAGAGAACTCTGCTGATGTACTCCCAGATCCCCTTTCTATCACAGGGTGAGGGATGTGAATCAACTCGTCCCGTGCAGGAGTAGGATCAACGACAGGTGCGACAGAAGTTGAGATAGTCGTCGATATATCTGGTGCAGTCACTATCGTAGCAGCCTCCATGGCGACTGAAATAGCAGCAAACTTGACTTCTTCAGAGCCCTCAGTCGGGACTTGAATTGTGCTGCCCTCTGGGCCGACGCTGACCGCAAGTTCCTCTGCCTGAGCTCCCTCAATGCTCTATGCAGATTACCAGAACATTAGCCATGTCAACAAACAGAAAATATTCAAGACATCAATATTTCTTTACCAAACCGAGAGTCCAAAGACGGCAAGTTCCTGGGCAAATCTTGCAGGGTGGAAGTCTCCCCGACTTCAATAATTGCCCTCTCTTGAGGCATCCCAGCAGCAGTCCCAACACCCTCCTGCTGGGTCAGCTCCTGTATCATCTCCTTGATATGGGAGGAAGTCGCAGCCTCGCTGTCCACGACCAACCCTGCAGTATAAAGTTAAAGGGAGGACGTCAGAGAACCTTTTTCCTAGTTAAAAGGGCAATTGGGTCAAAAAGACAAAGAGATTACCTTCAACAGGAGCAGTTGCCGCTAGTGGCGACGCCGTCACCGGATCACACCCATATATTTCCTCCTCCGTGATATGTGAGAATTTACTCGGATCTGGAGGAGCGGGTTCATCGCCAAAATCGACCTCATCGCCTGAAGAATATTCATCCTCCTCAGACGATGAAGACGACAACGCAACACAAGAGGCCTCGGCAGCCGAAGCTTTGCCACCAAGTACCCCGGTAGTGGGACTGGGGTCAGCTACCCTCGAGCTGGGCATCAGTATAGCAGGAGACCCAGGCTGTTGTGCTTCATCCCTCCTCTCTTGAGTCAAAGAAGACCCTGGTTGAGTTGAGACCCCTGGAATCTCAACATCATCCCTGCTCATCAGATCAGCCTCAAGTTGCTCAGCCTCATCGGTTGCAGTGGGATTATTAGCACGCTCCCCTTCTTCTAAAATCGCAGGACCCCTGCTGCGCAGTCCACGAGGGCAAACGAGGGGGGGTTTCGTCTTCCTCCTCCTCTTCTTCCCTCTGCTCCTTAACACCGGAAGGGACGGCCTTAGGTATTGAAGTTTCAGCCCCTGAGTCTTTCTTGGCCTTCTTCGGGGTCGGCTCAGCCTGGAGAGTAGCGCCATGAGGACGTTTAAGCACCGCCTGTCGACGCCTTCTAGCAGGCTGTTCCCTAGGTGCTGCTGCTCTTGATTCCACCCGCGTCTCCCCTCTAGCTTCCCTCTTAGCCGCCTGATATTCATCGATACCCCGCATGCACTTGTTGGATGCCAATTTCTCCTCATAGGACGCATTAATGCTCTTAATGCATGAACGCTCCATTGAGTAGCCAGGTATCTTGCTAGCCTGAAAGTACCAAGTACAGAAATCAAGGCTTGCATAACAGTTTGGCGTCTTGTAAGGCAAGCTATAAAGAGCTTTTGTCCCCCCAGCCACGCTGTAATACCAGGCCCGAGCACCTTCAAACAAATTTCCACTGAAGGCGAGTTGGGCGTTAGGGTTGCCGACATATAGTTGGTCATAGCCGAACTGCCGGGCAAAACTATTCGGCATATAAGGCTCAATCGTGCACGAATTCCCTTGCCGGAAGAGCAGATACCCAGGCTGGATATTGATGAGCCACAAGAAGACTCCCGACGGCAGCCTCGTGAAGTTGTCCGGGCCCACAATGTCGGCAAATTTATCCCCATAAGCAGCCTCTGTAATATCAGAGAAGCAACGGTTGAGATGGTAATTTGAAGCGTTCAGAATACATTTTCGAACGTAGAACATATAGTTGTTGGACCAGCTTGAGCTCTCCAGCCGCTGCACAAAAGGGACAAACCCCTCGGATCGAGATACTGGCATCATCAGCGAGGGGCAGTGCATAACGTACTAAGCCATTAGGTACGTGTAAGGAAGCTCGATCCGGGGGTTGGGAGTTTTTACTCTCGGCCTCCCCTCCGAGTCAACCTCCGGTCTACCGTGGGAGTCGACGATGGCCTCCACTTTGCACAGGCTCTGAGTCAGGGCCCGCAATCCGCTTTGGATTCCAGCCACCATTGCTGGAAGGAGAGCGATGGACCTACCGTAGGCCAACAGCACCGTCGGATACACCACGTCGGCGACAATCACTTCATGCGGCAGTGTCAGCACTACACAGCGCTTCAACCACAGCATGAGGAAGCCCACCAGTAGTGCCCGGTTAGAAATGGGGATCTGGGCCTGGTGATGGAAACTTTCAAAAACCGTGTCAGGTCTGAAAGTGTCTTCATTCGACTCTGTGGTGTAAGAACTCACAGAGGCATTAATTCTTTCAGCGATTTCCTCATTGGAGCTGGGAGCTAGAATGGTCACTAAGTGATCTTTCTCAGTTATACCATTAAACAGGTATCTAGCCCAAGACATCTGCTTAACTCCCCTAGTTCTCCAGGAGGTTATTTGGCCGCAGATGTAGAAGTGACATAACACTTCCCAATAGGTCTTATATACCCGAGGGCACTCTTTCTTCAAGAGATGAAGCTCCTCGAAGTTGGGACGTATTCCTCATAAGGGGCATCTCCCATAACCAGCCCTGAAACTTCATATAGTTCATGCAAGGTGAGCCCCATTTCCCCGACCGGAGTGAAGAATGTCCCCGTCAAAGGGTTATAATGCTCCAGAACCCATAAAACTTGTGGGAACTCTGCGGGATGCCATACTGCACAGCCCTGACCGCTTGGTACAATCCCACCTGGTCTAACAGACCTCCGAGTTCGGCGAGGATAAAGCCCACCATCTTGCCCCACCAAGACTTGTCGGAGGAATGAACCCACCCAAGTAGGCGGAAGTCAACGGGAAAGTCACCCCCCACCTTCATGAATTCATTGATGAAGGTAGTGCTGAGCTGAGGAGTTTCCCCTACTGGATACTCGGACCTGAATAATTCAGGAAACAAGCCAAAAACTTCCTTCCCGTGTCCACCAGGGTGTACCTTCCTGGCACCCAGTATGCCGAGCGAGACACTGGGGACAGATCGGGCAAGCTCCCATTCCATTGCCCGGGGGACAGACATGTGCTGGAGATAGGATAAAGGATACATTCTCTCCATATTGGGAAGAAAGAATTTCTTACCCCCTATTTGGCGAAGCCACTTATAATCGCCGTCATGCAAGATGTGATCGTCCTCGCTGATGTTGTCCGCAAAGAAGAAGACGGGTTTCATTAACGGAATTCGTGAATCCATCACAAAATCTGCGTCGGTCATGATTTCTCGGAAGGTCCTCATGTCGATCTTGGAGAGCCTCTCCCTTCGCTCCTTCGACTTGTCAGCAGTCACCAGAGCAGTCCTCTGCAACACGAAGGTTAGATTACGATCAGCACCACCTACGTGCCCGAAGTGACACTTTTTGGAGAGAGGGTCAGAGGAATATCGCACTGCAAAAGAGAATAATACTTGATCAGAAAAGAAATTGATTAAGTGTTTACAACTCAAACGCAGAAATGAACCCAGATGCGGAGATCATCAGAATCTGCGTCCAGATCCAAAGATCGCGAGGCTAGCATGGAACCCGCGTTTTTGAAAGTCCAAGACTTATGAAAAATTCTAAGTATTGGACTCAGACGCGAGATTCATGAGGACCAGCATCTGATTTCACAAGATGCAAGAGTCATAAGAAATCTGCGTCTGAATCTTTCACACTTAGAAATATTCTAAGTGTTGAATCCAAAATGCAAGGTTCATTCAGGCCCTGTGTTCAACAAGCTGATGCAGATTCGAGTAGATAAAAGAAGCAGAGGTCATCAAACCTGTGTCCTGTTTATCAACTCAAGAACCGCGCCTGATGATCAAACACGGGCATGAGTCCGCGTTGGCGGTTCATATTCAAAAGGACTTTAAGAGTTCAAAGAACTCTATAAACCCTTTTAATGGTGGAAATTAAGTCCGAAGATCTTTTATACCTGAAATGGGGGTTTCCTGCATGGAGGAACCGCCCCTCTGAGTCTCAGAGACGATCACCTTTGAAGACGAAGCAGTATGCTTGGCCTTTGGTGCCATTGCGAGCAAGGATCCGATGTTAGGTGAAAGAAAAAAAGAACAAAGGAAGCTCCTTTCTCAAACCCTAACAGATGTAGACGAAGAAGAAAGGGAGTCTAATGATGACTTTTGAAGGACTGTTGCCTTTTATAGGCACAGTGATTCGTAAAGATACGCGGTGCTTGGCTCGACGCCTAATCACCGCCTGACGCGTGGACAGCGCTTTAAATGCAGCGCGAAGTTCGCACGCCAAAAAGAGGATGTCCCCTCAATTCTACAGGACACGTGGCAACATACTCATGGCACGGATTCGCATCCAACAGTCGCGTCTTCATCTCTAAAGACGCGTCCCTTCTAGGTTAAAGTTGCGTCAGCTTCACAGAGCAAAAGCTGCATCTTCACCCAAAAGATGCGTCCTTCCGAAGATCGCACCTGTTCGACCCGACCAAAGTCGCGTCTACCTCATGGAGTAACAGTCGCGTTGTCATCCCAAAAGCAGTATCACCCCTGCGTCCACAGAACTGGCGTGTAGTCCTTACTTCTGCAATTCAGTTCAAAAGTACACTGGCACAAGCAGACGACTGCCCACCTCTGATTTAAAGTACACCAACGACAAACTTAAAGCATCGAGGAGGTTTAGACTGTGTATCTAGACACTCCACGCGATCAGTTTTGGCGGCTTCAAAGAGTTCCACAGTACACTCACGAAGGCCATACTCCAAACAAGATCAAGCCCGAAGCTTTGTCAGTCCAAATCATAAAAGTGGATTCAGCTAAAGTCCAAAGTATTTCGAAATCTGTCCCAGCTAACTGCGGAATATCAAAATTTTGGAGGGGGTTCTGTAGGCTGTCTAAAAATCATTAAAGACAAGTCGTCAAAAATAGATACCCAAACTCCAGACGCAGCACCAAGGAGCGTGGGTCGACACCCGCGTCTCAGTTGTAACCGCCCTGGTTATGGGGTCAATCACGGCCCACATAACGGGGAAAGTTAACCCCCATTATGGAGTGTTTTTAGGAGGCACTTCGCCCCTGAAACCTCTATAAATAGCCCCGTTGCTATAAAGAAGGGGTCGGATTTTTTTTAGAGAGATCAGATAAGAACTTGACTTGAGAGCTTCTACAGAGAGAGAGAGTCCAACTCTTCAACTAACTTGCTGCGTACAAGTTAATCTTTGCCTACAATCTCTTTGAGATTTTGGTCGACAGAGCTGTGTTACTCTGTCCGCCAACCGTAGAGAAGATCCCCAGAAGTTCCTGACGTTCACCCGGTCAACGAAAAACAAGATTCACTTTCCACCGCCACTTGAAGAACCCAGCACTAAACAAAGGGGAGATTCAAGACTCAACATCTTCCCTCCCTTGTAGTCGGAGTATTAGTTTGTTGTAACTTTTCAATTAATTCAAGGAAACTTTACACGCGAACCATTCTCTGTACCAAACAGTATATGTTTACATGTGCATGGTATGTATGTATGTGTGTGTGTGTGTGTGTGTGCGTGGGTGTGTATGTGCGTGAGTGTGTGAGTGTGTGGGAATGTGTATACATGTGTGGGGATGTATATATAATAAGTATGTATAAGAGTATAAATGTACATGTATATGTATACTCGTATATATGTATGTATGTGTGTGCACGTGTGTGTATGCACGTGTGGCGTGCGTGTGTGGGTACATGTATGAGTGTATTATGCATGTGTGTTAATTTCCCCACCCTTTCTATGTGTGGTTGCGTGTTACAACGATTACAAACACATTCGTGCGATCCGAATTCGGTAATGGGAGATTCGGATTGTACTCGTGTGGATTCAATACACTGGCGATTCGAAAACCAACCCACGAAATGATCCAGAGATCCATATTGTTTCATGCAGTAAAGATCAGACGACGACTCGGATCCAAAATATCGTCATTTCATGTGAGTATTTGTTTATTGGTCTATTTCAATTTCAGCGTTTTATCTTATTGTTTCATGCGAGTGTATATATTATTCTGCATTATTCTGTTCATGCCAGCAACTATTGTTATATCATGATGCTCTGATATTGTTTTATTGGTATATCGTTACTTTATCAATATTGTTATCGTTTTGTTCCGATATTCTAGGCTAACGAGTGATAGTCATGATTTTCCTTAATAGTAATAATCGGATTAAAGTTGAATTGTAAATTTGAGATTTTTATTAAATAAGATGTGGCTTCGTCGATAGATTGGGTCTTTTATACTGGGACCGGTCAGTGGAGGCTGACTTAAAGTTCAGAAATGTCTGAAATTGTACTTCTTGGGTTAGTCAGTGGACTTTTAATTGGAATAAAGATTGACTTGAGATTTTGAGAGCAGGTCAGATTAGCTAGAATAGTGGACTATACCGATTTGTAATATATTATTTGAAATGTATTATTGTTATTAGGAGAGAGTAGATTATTTTGGTGGTGATAGATCAGTATATCCTCGATGTTAGATATATTTGGATTCGATGTTTATTACTGAGGTTAATATTTAAATTGTTATTATTTAGTTTGTTACAAATCTAGATGTGAGGGATTTGGACTGAGATCTTCTTATCGATCTAGAGGATGATTAGCTGGTGATTGTACTTAAGTAAATGGATTTTGTGGGAACCATTAGCGGACTTAATCTTCATTTATTTGATGATAACTTAGATGAGAATTTAACCGAATATTGAGAATTTATTTAAAAATGATGTAGCCTTATAAAAGTTGGGATCCTGGACTTAGACTTGTCAGTAGACTCGATTGGAGTGAAGTTGACCTTGGGTTGAGAAACATGTGTTTAATTGGATTGGTCAGAACTAGTGGATTATATAAGTATCCAGTTAGATTGTTACTTTGGTACATGCATTTTGTGATTGACCTTGATAGAAATGAGAGTGTATGATGATCTTGATTGATAATCTTACTACTATTCGATAGTGAGGAGATGATTAGATGTAGCTAACTGTTTATATGAGACTCTGATATACTGGTGAATAGAGAATCGATATATTAATAATATAAAGTTCTTGAGTAGATCGACATAAACGAGATAACTGATTACTGAGGTGATAGTTTACCGTATCAGTTACCTTCCGTTGCATTCTTCCTTGAAGATCCACCTCTCAATGAACTTTCTTCCAAGCTTATCCTTGAAATTTTATCTCGAACTGAGTTTTCTTCCTTCAGTTTGTATAGCCCTTCATACTTCTCTTCTTTCAAGATTATCTTGTCTCCTTGGCTAATTGTGGTGATGCCTTATTGCACTTAGATCTAACATTCTTCTTCGTCGAGCACCCTTACGGATATTAGATTGTAGCGTGCTCTGGGACATACCAGACCGCCTCCATAACGCACACTGTCTCATCTTTTTCTATAACCTTGACTATCTCAGTGCTGATAACCTTGCAAGTCGAGCCATCCACCATCTTGACAGTCCCTTCCTCCTTTGCAACCAAAGAGTTCAATAGTTCTTTTTGGGAATATATATGAACCGTACTACCTGAATCAAATATTTCGCCTTTATCTTGAGAAGTGTTATCTTCATAGGAAATTATTAATACTTTGGTGTCCTCTACACCACTCAATGCTACGCCTGCCTCCGCAGCTTGCCCCTTCTTCTTCAACCACGCTTACCGATACTTGCAATCTTCTTCCAATAACCTTCCCTGTGATAAAAATGACATGCCTTTGACGAGCCTGGACCTTTCTTTCCTTCTCCTCTTTCTTTCCTTCATGTGACCACCAAACTCGATCATGTCTTCTCCTCTTGATTTGGCTTTTACCTATTCTCATTAGATAAGAGATTTGATGTGGCCTTCTCCAAGATGAGATTTTTCTTACCGTAGAGCATGATGGTGACAATGTGATCATATGACTCTAGAAGCAAACTGAGAAGTATCAACGCTTTGTCCTCCTCGTCGATCTTGACATCAATAGTTAGAAGCTTGTTGATGACCTTGTTGAAGAAGTTTAGATGCTCCAACACTGATGTACCTTCATTCATGCGTAGCCTATATACTTGTTTCTTGAGATACAGCTTGTTAGAGAGCTTTTCATCATGTACAATGTTTCTAATCTTAACCATAATCCTGTAGTCATTTTTTCATCCATCACGTTGTACATCACCTCGTCTACGAGATATAGCTAGATCGTGCTTACTGTCTTTAGATATATCTTCTCTCAATTCTCATCTGACGTAACTGTAGGTTTTTCTGACTTACCCTGCAAGGTCTTGTGAAGACCCTGTTGCACCAACAACGCCTTCACCCTCTTTTACCATAAACTGAAGTTTCTTTTACCATTGAACTTCTCGACCTCAAACTTTGTCGTAGAACTTTCTATCTTCGACATATTGTCCTTTGTGAACCTTTAGCTCTGATATCAATTGTTATAACAAATAGGTGCTCTTAACACCAATTGCTACTCTCAAGATTGACGTTTGCGGAACTTGATGAAATACACCTAGAGGGTAGGTGAATAGGTGTTTTGCTAATCAAATTCTATTTTAAAACTATTTATGATGAAATATGCAAATGGTCACTCAAAATAAGAATTGAAGCTGAACTCCCCGTGAAGGGCTCTAGAACTTCTCCTCTTTGATTCCTCTAGATAATGAGTTAAGGTGCTCAAGATCAATTGCCTCTTTGTTGAGATGAGTATAAATTGATAGTGAAAGTGATGAATGAAATACAAGTAATGAAATTAAGCAAGATGAACAACTACACAAGTATAAATGTAAAAAAATAATAGAGAGTAAGACACAAGCAATCGCAAACACAAAGGATTTTTTTCGAGGTTCGAGCCACCGCTTTACGTCCCCGCCTTCACCACTATGAAGTATTTCACTATTCTCTAAGGGATCTTTCACAAAGAGATTACAACTTGGTCTACACAAGACCGGAGTACACAACTCCACTAACTCAAATCCTCTAGACAAGAGATAGCACAAAGCCAATTGAGATTACAAAGCACTTGGTGACCCAAAGAGATCACAAACACACTCTCTTACAACTTCCTATAGAGTAGGATATGAAGTGTAGCTCAAGAAGTTAAGTAAGAGAATAAATTCAGTTGAAAGATGTGAAGAGTTTTAAAAACAACTTAAAATAACTTTGGAAAGAAAAAAACTTGAAGATTGAAAGCTAGTAAAACTTTTCTCTTTTGAAACAAACTTGAAAGCATGTAAACTTGTATAAACTTCTTATCTAAAAACCAAAACCAATGACCTATATACACAGGCAATGAATAAATATCATTTGTAAGTCATACCAGGTCATTTGGGGTGTGTTTAGACACTTGAAAATCAAAAATACCGTTGGAATCCACTAAAAACAAAACAGATTCAAAAGCAAGCCGTTATAGCCATTTGGCAAGTTGTCGGTCGACCGGCCGATCAACCGACAGCCAGTCGACCGACAGCTCACCCATAAAAGAGTTGTTGGCTTTGGTCGACCGACCAGTCGACCGCTCAGCCATTCAAAAAGAGAAACCAAAATGTTGACCGACCACCGACCCTAACCGAGAGTTAGGGTCTCTCAGTCGTTGATCGGTCAGTCGACCGATAACATGCAAAAACATGCACGTCCCTAGGCCAAAGCTCGGTCGACCGGACGATCGACCGTTTTGGCCTGAAACAGTCACCCATCGACCGTCCGGTCAACCGTTCTGGCCTGAAACAGTTTTCTTGATATATTTTGAGTTTCAAACAATTTTCAAACTATTTTGTATTAGTTATGGGTAATATAGCAATGTCTAGGTGATGAAATACATATTCTAAACTTGTTATAAAATTTTGAAAAATTATGAGACATGTATCAAAACCAAACATGCAAAATACCAATACTATCAAAACTTGTATTTTTCAAAATCGTGTATTTTGTGTAACTTCTTGAGCATCACAACTATATTCTGCACTTTAACAAACTAATATCTTACAAGGCTCTAGGTGACTAAGATCTTCAACCGGGCTTCTCCTTTAGCGAGGTTTGAATTCTTTGAGCTTTAATCCCGTATTTGAATTTTCTTGAGTCTTCAATATCTTCCTTTAGAGGAAGAAAACTCCTTGAATCTTTAGAAGCCTGAAATATACTTAAACACTTAAACTTGATTAGTACTAAATAACCACATATGTTTTGTTATCATTAAAATCATAAACGGGGTGATTGTAACCTTGGGCCAATACTTGACAATATAAGTCTACTTGCAAAAGAAAATCTTATTGTAAAGTAAACTAGAAATACCTAGACAAACGAGCAATAAGAAAGAACACGAGGAATTAACGTGATTCAACCCAAACTTAGCCTACGTCCACCGGGAGAGAACTTGAGAGCTTTATTAATAACTTAATACAAAGAGATCTAACATTCCTCTTGATACAATAAGAATATCCACCTCTTTAATCTAGACCAAGATTACAAGAGTATTACCTTACTTCTATGCAATTTCACCTTGCTCCTCTCTTTCCTTGGTTTCTTTCTGATCTCCTTGATGCTCTCCACCTTTTTCTCCTTAAGATTAGTATTTTCTCTTTTTACAATGCTTGTTTATAATCTTTATTTATAGAATTTTACAATACTAACTCCTATTTGGACTTTAAGATGATCTTAGCCATTGGATGCTTGAAGAATCTTGATCAATTCTATTAGGAGTTGATTTTCTTGATCTAGAAGAATTCTAGACATCTTTAGAAACAGACCCTTCATTGAATAGAAACCGAGTTCTATTCGCACTCTATCAGAAAAGAAAACCGGCCCCTGAAAAGAAAACTGATTCTGCTTCAGAAAATGTCATGTATAGTTGACTAATATTTTGGCCTAGTCGACTAATTCCTTTCTTTAGTTGACTAATAGGTTTATATATCGACTCCTATAAACTGCTTCCTCTCTGTATCTTTCTCTGTATCTATCATAGTCGACTAGTACTTATTATTAATCGACTAGTAGTCTTTGTTAGTCGACTATAAGTCGATTAACTTTCCTTGATCTGCATCTCTTTTTTTGCTTCAAGTCATCATCTTTTTCAACTTAATTGGATCTTCTTGGACCATCATCTCCTCTTGAAAATAAGGCAAAATCTTTACTATCTAGCCTCTCAAAACTCCAACAAATCCTAGAGAAAGTCATTCTATCATGATTGTGGTGAAATTTAGCATCAAGTGAAACAAGTACGACACCAAATGCGGAGAGTCCTGGGTGGACTCAAACCTTCTTTGATTGGCTGACTCTTGCTTCTTTCTCTCAAAACAAACTTTGAATTGATAGAAGATATGCCATTTAGTAGTGATTCATGTAGGGGCTGTTTGGATTCCTGGAAGCGGGTGGAAATGAGGAAGTGGGAAGTAGGATTTTTTCCTTTTGGAAAATAAGAATTTGTGTTTCTTTTTCGGTATTTGGATGGTAATTGGTAAGTGTAATTGAAAAAGTGTAATATTTTTTTTGGTGTTTGGTTGGTAATGTGAAAATAAAAGTGGAAAGATTACCCTCAAAGTTGACTGTAAAATAACATTAAAATAAAAATTAATTATGAAAAAATTGAATTGTAATTAGAATGCAAGTAAGATTTACATGACCACAAAATTAACTGTTATAAGTTACAACATATTACAAATGAGATTTACATAACTACAAAATTAACTGTAGCACCTTAGAAGTGAGGAAATGATTGTGCAAAAGGGAAAGAGGAAAGGAAAAGGGGTTTTTTATATTTTTCTTTTTGGTGTTTGGATGGACAGCGGAAGTGAGAAATGACACTTTCCACTTCCTTACTTTCGCCCACTTTCTTGAATCCAAATAGCCCCGTAGGTGAATATCAAGAGTTGAGGTTGGGACAAGGCCTTATTCTAATTATTGACTAGGTGCAAGAAGAGACTTATCATACCATCGTCAAACAATCACTTCACCTAGAGTTTTAAGTCACTAGGATCTGGGTAGCAACATATATTAGAAAGAAAAAAAGTAAAGACTCTGTTTCCTCGTGCAAGCCTACTCTTTCAGGTGAAAAGACATTCAACATGCATAATTAGCTCACTTAGAAAGGAAGAAAAATTGGAGGCAAAACTAAAGGGAAAATTATCTTTAGGTCCCTGGTGTGAAATTTTCATGTGAAAAGTCCCCATAGTTTGCAACAAAGTTGAAAAGCCCTCGTATACCACTTTTAATGCAGCTAGCCCCTCTATACGCCCGCAGCGGCCACGTGGGTCTTTTTTGTAGGTCAAAGATCCAAACTACCCTCGGTCGGTTCCATTCTCCGAGGAAAAAGGCAATGGCAGCGTCAAATTATTGTAGCCGCTTTTCTCTCTCTCTCTCTCTCTCTCTATACTGTGTTCTTCAATCTCTCAAAAAACGCCCATTTTTCTCTTTGAACCCTTTAAAATTCTCTGTAAAAACTATGGCAGATCTGAATCCTCCTTCGTCGTTTCTTTTTGAATTGACCGACTCATCCCGATCTCAACAGCCAAGGACCCCGGTTAGGAAGAGAAAATCTTCTATAACCGATCCGAAAAAAAGATGATGCATGTTCCTTCTTCCAGCGAGACATTAGTATATCTCAGTTTTCTATCTACCCATTTTAATATTTTGTCCACCTATTTAAAAATAAAGAGGCACAGAAAGCGATTTAATCTGTTTTTTTGTTCTTTTTCGGTCTGCTGTTCACCTGTTTTTATTTCCACCTTGAAATCACCTAGAGGGGGTGAATAGGTGACTAGCTAATCTAATGATGAATTAATGTGGAATTAAAACTATTTATGCCAACTAAAAATTATTATGCATAACACACCAAGTATAACACAAGAGTGTAGCCGAATTTCCCGTGAAGGGCTCTGGACTAACTCCTCAAGATTCCTCTAGATAAGAGTTAAGGTGCCGCTTTGGCTCTCTTGGTTGAATACAAGTGTGAGCAAATAATACCCAAGCATATAACAATTTGGCACAAGATATATCAAGCATATAAAGATGAAAGCAATAGAAGCATATAAGATATAAAGACAAGTGAGAGATAGAGAGAAGCAATCGCAAACACGGGAGATTTGTTTCGAGATTCGAGCACACTTGCTCTACGTCCCCGCCTTCAACACTATAAAGGATTTCCACTAGAATCAATCTCACCTGATCACTCGATGCCGCAACACCTACAAGGAGTTCACACTAGAACTCTTAGACTCACTAGTCCCCTCACTTGTTCCCGCAAGAACAAACACACGCAAGTGCGCAAGCTTGCCAAGGCCGCACCTCTACACTGAGCTCCCATAAGAACTTGAAACATCGCGAACCCGCAAGTCCACCTCCTCAAAATAAGAATGAGAACTTTAGTGATCACAACACTTTGATCACCTAAACTCACTCTCACAACAACTCCCCTATAGGATGAATTTATCAATGGAAAGCTCAAGTATGTGTGAGAAAAGTAAGGAATGATTGTGGTGAAAAACTCAAGAAAAACTCGTTTGAAAACACTCTTGTTGAACTCTCCTTTTGATATGAAAGTTTTGGCTCTAAAATAAGTGGAGATAAACACTTAGAAGTGTAGGAAAAACTAGCTCAAAAATTCACTTAAAATCTTGTATAAAACAGCCCATGGGAACCCCAATATATAGGCATCCAAAAACTAGCCGTTGGGGTCCAAATCAGCAGCTGACGTTGTTGTCGGTTGACCGTCCGGTCGACCGTCCGATCGACCGCCAAAGTCAATTTTTCGACCGTTGGGAAGGTCGGTCGACCAGCCGGTGGACCGCCTTCTGGGCAATGGCCTAGCAGTCGACCACCCAATCGACTGGGCCATTTCTAGAGAGCAGACACTCTCTGGCGGTCGACCGGCCCTGGCCGTGCACGTTTTGTGCATGTCGGTCCACCGCCCGGTCGACCAACCTCTGGCTCGGTCGACCGTGCGGTTGACCGGCAGAGGCCAAAAACAGTATTTTTAGGGATTTAAAAGTTGTCTTTTTACCTTTGATAAAATCTCATAAATCCACAAAAAATTACAAAAATAAGTCCAGTAATATAATTTGATATACAAACATGTTTGAGTAAAAATCAAAACATGTTACAAACATTTTGAACTATTTTTGTATTATGAAAATTTTGACTTTAAACAAAGTCCCTATTTTTCCAAATTGATTTTTTCAAAACTTCTCCAAATACAAAAACAAGATATTTTAAACACTTTTAAAACTTAGTGTGTTTGGATATGATCCACTACACATATATGATGAAACATCTATGTTTTTGTCATTAAGCTCTAAAACAGTTTTGGTTAAAACATATGTATATATGAAACTTCAAAAACCAAAATGGTATTTTTTCAAGATGAAAACTCTTTTATAAAAACTCATCTAAATATTGTGTGTGAGTGTATGTGATACTTGAGCAATCCACCAACTAATCTATCATTTACATTTTATCTAAAAACAAAATCTTACTAAAAACAAATCTAGACACAAGTCTTCTCTTAAAGGTCTTCACTTAAAAATCTTCTTCTTTCTTGACTTGGTCCAAACCATGATCCAATAAGCTAGACTCCTCGAGTACTTGATATGGTCTTGATGCACAAGCTCTTGAATCAACACGTGCTAGCTCCAAAACTTGACTTGAAATCCTTTATTGAAGCTAAACACCTACTAAAATCTTGATCATATATCTGAGACTAATTAAACACAAGATCATTAGTATATAACTACATGAGTTAATCATCATCAAAACTAGAGTGATGGGCCTTTGGGCCAACAATCTCCCCTTTTGATGATGACAAAACTCATGGAGTTATATATGCATGGATTAAAGTTAAGCTTCATAGAAGCTCCCCCTTAACTCATGCATAACAATAAACAAAAAGATATTCAATGAAGTACATGAAACTAAACAAATATATACGCATCAACAAGGTGAGAGAAACATGCAAACATTCAAAAACCTTTTCCCCATTTTTGTTTAAACTTTCAAAAGCATTCTCCCCATTTTATAAAACATAAGATGTATAAACTCAATATATGCAAAAACTCAAATATGCATATATAAACTCAAAATCTTTCTCCCTCTTTTTGTCAATCATCAACAAAGGGGTAAAATCAAACAAATCAAGAGTAAGGATAAATATGCGATATACATTCATGAAGAAGAAGACGTTAAGTTAACTTCCCTGCATACATGCATTACATGAAGAAGGGACGACAAGCCCTAACTCACATAACGCATAATATACAATACAGTAGAGATGTTAAGCTCTCCCTACACACGTGTATCACATAAAGAAGAGATGTTAACCTCCTCAATATAGGATACACTCAACATGAATCTATATATAGAAGAGATGTTAAGCTCCCCTTGCATATAGACAATACATATCAAACCATTTTAAACACAAATTTTGATATTTACTCAAGGTAATAAAACACATTTTGAGATACCTTTGTAAATAAACAAAATTTTTAAGATACCAATTGTAAATAAACTTTACAAATTTTGAATTTTTCTTAAATCAACAAATCAATTTTAGATATCACAAGATTTAGATACCATAGGAAATAGGAAATTTGTGATACCAATTGAAATTGAAACAATTGTACATTTTGATACCAATGAAAGAAAATATTTATATTTTGATATCAATTGAAATATATGGTAAATTTTTATACCAAATAGGTAAAACATAATGATACCAAATGAAATTTAAACCCAATTGGAAATTGAAACATATTGATACCAATTATAGTATATTGTAAATTTTGATATCAATAAAAATACCAATTGAAAATAATGCATAAACTTATTAAAATATCAATTGAGATACCAATTAAAAATCAAGATTTAAATCAAGCTTAGCATAAACAAACTTTGTGCTTTAAACATGTAAATGTATTGTAAATCAAGCACAATTAAATCATATATATGTATGAAAATGAAAATACCAATAGAAATTGATATTATTTGAAATTTAAAGCATACATATATAGAAAACAAAATATGAGTATACAAAAAGATGTCAATTGTGATACCAATTGAAACTATGATGTGAATCAAGTGTATAACTTATAAAAATCCATCCTTTTCATGCACATGATAAAAGATATGTAATTTGAACATACAAGGCATGAACGTCCATCCATCCTCCCTTAAAAGGGTTGGTAGGGGTTTTCAAAAATAAGAGTTTGAAAATATTTTGCAAAATTTGAAAACTCTACCCATTGAAGAATAAATAACTAGCTAAAGTAATTTTGAAAAACTAGTTAAAGATCCTTCAAATATGAAACCAAATCTTATGTCTATCATGAAATGAGCTAAAAACACAAGCATTAGCACTCGATATCTATAAAGCTCAAAAAATTGTTCATGAAACAAAGTCATGAATAAACAAAGAAATAATATGAGTGTACAATCATCATGTGAATAGCATATTCATAAAAATAGTCAATAAGGCTCAAAACAAACACGAATATCTTTTTATCAAACAAATATGAAAGTCATAAAAATTTATTTTTTATTCAAAAATAAACTTCAAGGTATATGCATGATTTATCAAAACTAACAATATACATATATATCCCAAATATAAAAAGAGTCCATAATGTAAAT
>JAVJIF010026204.1:0-49655 GCA_038442645.1 Agave tequilana
ATCTCTGTTGGCAACTATAGATCTAAACAAACACAAGTCAACACAAAACTAAACAAGAAGGATTATAGTTAATCAATTAAATATAAACTTGCAAAAAAGGAAATCAAATCTCAGAAATTGACAAACGCAAACAAAGAGATTTATCCTGGTTTGGTTCTTGTGACCTACATCCAGTCCCCAAGCCACCCGCTTGAGATTTTCCTTTAACCTTGATTTGCAACCCAAAATCAATACACCATGTACACCACTTGACAAATCCCCTTCGCCAAATGTATACACCTTCTCTTCCACCAAGAGAACACCTTCTCTTCCACTAAGAGAATACCTTTCACCTTGTACAACTGCCTCTACAACCAAGAAGCCCACCCGTGTACAATGATCACTTTGAGAATTACAACTCTTTTATCCTATAAGCCTTGATACTGAATGTGTATGTGCACAAGGTCTAGTATAGGAAACAAGAACTTCAAAGAACTTCACAATGGAAATGTCTTTTGGTGAAGAACAAAAGTTTGGAAAAACAGTTTTCAGGTTTTCAGATTTTTGGCTTTGGAAAACTGATAAAAAACTCTTAGAATTCTAACCTTTGGCCTTTGGACTAACCACCCTATATATAGCTGAAGACTAGGGTTAGTTAGGGTAATTATAGGTGCAATTCAAAAAAGAGAGACGTTGAAATTCGTTGCACAAAAGACCAGATAATGAAAACTGTCCAACAGTCAGAAACTGTCTATAGTCGACTTGGGTTCTGAGTTAGTCGACTAGACTAGGCAAAATTTCCACTATTAGTCGACTTGGTTTGGCTATTAGTCGACTAGGGAAGTGTCGGTTGACTGACAGGTTTCTGTATAACTACTTCAAATCGACTGCAACTACCTTCAAGTCGACTTGGACCAAGGATTAGTCGACTAGGGGACTCTTATTAGTCGACTACAAGATGTATTAGTCGACTATATTTGACTGTTAAGTCGACTAATAAAGAAACAGAGAGTTGGTCTGATTTTGACACAGGACTTAGTCGACTTGGACTTTGGGTTAGTCGACTACAAATGGGATTAGTCGACTTGTAAGATCAATAAGTCGACTAATGAACCCTGAAATGGGTGTATTTGTGTCAAGGCTTTTACATGCTATTTCATATTTACAAACCACACTCTATCAACTCTCCTTGGCACATCTTGATCATGTAGAACTCTTAATTCTTCATTTGTTTAGAGCTCCAAATGTCATGCATCGCAAACGTCTTCATCGAAACAGGTTCCAACATTCTCCCCCTTTTTGATGATGACGCTTTGTGTGCACAAGTCCTCCCCCTGCAGAAGATATGTTATATTTTCCTCCCCTGCAGAAATTGGGTTATAACAAATAGAGAAATACTTTGTTCTCCCCCTGCAACAAATATATTAGTACATATATATATAATTATTCTTTATCAATTTTTATATGGTACCTGCAAGATAAACGTTAGATGGTACCAAACATAAAAGAACATATTTAACCTTTAGGAGTCCAAATCCATTTAGAATTTGGTTTCCACCTGTTAGTATACACATAGTTGCAAGAATCACATATATCATGAATGTATGATGCAATATATGTATTTTTATCATGAAAATTTAAGTTCTTAGGAATCCATATAAACTTATTTTTCTTAAGCTTTCTTTTTACAAAAGAACTATATGGATTACTATAACATGAAGATTTTGCAATAAATCCAATACCATGATTATCATGTGACAATTTCTGAAAAGATAATAAAGCATTCAAATTTTCTTTTCCTTATTAAACTTAGTCACATTTTGCAAAAGATCTTCATATTTATTTTTGAAAACTAACATGTCTTTATCCAATATAGAAATCCTTTCATTCAAAGACTTAGTTTACTTTTTCAGAAAAATGTTCTCTTTTATAAATTTCTCATTTTCAATTTTCAAAGATGATATGACTTTTTCAAACTCATCTTGTTGTTGAGAATTTATAGATGAACATTGTAATGCATAACATGAATTTTCCTTAAAAGTTTCTCATTTTCTTTTGACAAAACTTGTTTTTCAGTTTTTCATTTTTCAGATCAAGAAATAATTCATGGAATGCATCAGAGAGTTCAGAATATGATACCTCATCATCTTCAAGTGCCATGTAACATAGGTTGACACGTTCAGTGGATTCTTCTTCATCAGATGAAGATGAATCACTGTATTCTGATGATGCTTCGTAGTTCTTCTTCTTTCTGAACTTCTTACTCTTGTACTTATCTTTCTTCTTAAGCAAAGGACAATCCATCTTCATATGACCTGGTTTATCACAATTAAAGCATTTGAATTTACCTTACTTTAGAAATTTCCTGAATTTCTTTGAGAGCATTGCCATCTCCTCTTCGTCATCATTGTCCGTGTCGGAAGATGCATGGAAGGCGAGTTCTTTCTTCTTTGAATGGTTTTGTCGTTCGTCCTTCTTCCTTTCTTCTAATTGCACTTCATATGCCATTAGATTACCGATTAGGTTTTCTAATGTCATAGTTGAGAGATCATTTGCCTCTTCAATGGCGGTTGTCTTCTTCTCCTATTCTGGTGTGAGTGCACGAAGGATCTTTCGAACTCTTTCAACTTGGGTGTAGTCCTTTCCAAGGGATGCTAATGTATTGGTGATATCGGTGAATCTTGTAACCATCTCGGATATGGTTTCATTCTCCTCCATTTTGAATAACTCAAACCTGTGGACAAGAACAGATATTTTAGATTCCTTAACTTTACTTGTGCCTTCGTGTGTTACCTGAAGAGTATGCCATATTTGATGTGCAAAAGTTTCTGTTGAAATACGGTTAAACTCTTCTTTGGTTAGGGCACAGAATAGGGCATTCATTGCTTTGGCGTCAAGGTTCGCGTTCTTCTTTTGATATTCACTCCAAGCGTTGTAGTTGGTTGTTGGCTTGGTGTACGATGCTTCTACGATGTTCCAAAGTTTAGATCTTCATTCTACACTTCCAATTGTTGTAGTTGGATCCGTCAAATAGCGGTGGACGTTGTGTAGAATGTCCTTCCTTGAATTGGGATGATGAAACTCCATTGCCATCTTTGTGGTTGACTTGTACCCGCTCTGATACCAAATGTTGGTCCCGAGATGATGACAAATGCGGAACAATCTCTGTTGGCAACTATAGATCTAAACAAACACAAGTCAACACAAAACTAAACAAGAAGGATTATAGTTAATCAATTAAATATAAAGTTGTAAATAAAGGAAATCAAATCTCAGAAATTGACAAACGCAAACAAAGAGATTTATCCTGGTTCGGTCCTTGTGACCTACATCCAGTTCCCAAGCCACCCGCTTAAGATTTTCCTTTAACCTTGATTTTGCAACCCAAAATCAATACACCATGTACACCACTTGACAAATCCCCTTCGCCAAATGTATACACCTTCTCTTCCACCAAGAGAACACCTTCTCTCTTCCACCAAGAGAATACCTTTCACCTTGTACAAATGCCTCTACAACCAAGAAGCCACCCGTGTACAATGATCACTTTGAGAATTACAACTCTTTTATCCTATAAGCCTTGATACTGAATGTGTATGTGGACAAGGTCTAGTATAGAAAACAAGAACTTCAGAGAACTTCACAATGGAAATGTCTTTTGGTGAAGAACAGAAGTTTGGAAAAACAAGTTTCAGGTTTTCAGATTTTTGGCTTTGGAAAACTGATAAAAAACTCTTAAATTCTTAACCTTTGGCCTTTGGACTAACCACCCTATATATAGCTGAAGACTAGGGTTAGTTAGGATAGTTATAGGTGCAATTCAAACAAGAGAGACGTTGAAATTCGTTGCACAAAAGACCAGATAATGAAAACTGTCCAACAGTCAGAAACTGTCTATAGTCGACTTGGGTTCTGAGTTAGTCGACTAGACTAGGCAAAATTTCCACTATTAGTCGACTTGGTTTGGCTATTAGTCGACTAGGGAAGTGTCGGTTGACTGACAGGTTTCTGTATAACTACTTCAAGTCGACTGCAACTACCTTCAAGTCGACTTGGACCAAGGATTAGTCGACTAGGGGACTCTTATTAGTCGACTATAAGATGTATTAGTCGACTATATTTGACTGTTAAGTCGACTAATAAAGAAACAGAGAGTTGGTCTGATTTTGACACAGGACTTAGTCGACTCTGACTTTGGGTTAGTCGACTACAAATGGGATTAGTCGACTTGTAAGATAAATAAGTCGACTAATGAACCCTGAAATGAGTGTGTTTGTGTCAAGGCTTTTACATGCTATTTCATATTTACAAACCACACTCTATCAACTCTCCTTGGCACATCTTGATCATGTAGAACTCTTGATTCTTCATTTGTTTAGAGCTCCAAATGTCATGCATCGCAAACGTCTTCATCGAAATAGGTTCCAATAATTGGCTTGAGCTAAGCCTTATACGAGCCCATTAGGGTCCAAAAGGGAGAAAACATGGTTCTTAAGAGCCGAGAGTAGTATTACACAGATTTTATGTTATTTACTTTCAATTAACCTTGTTTCTAGTCTTAATTATGAAGTTTAAGTAAAAGTCAATCATTCATCCCCGATTGGCCTGAAATTGGCCATATAAGAGCCGAGTAGGGCCCAAACGGATAGATTATATGGTTCTCAATAGCTGGTAATGGTATTACATAGTTTCTATATACAAATACTACCAATTAACAATATTTCTAATCTTAATTGGGAACTTTGACCAAAAGTCAAACTTTCAGCCTCGGTTGGTCTGAACTAGGCCTTATAAGAGCCGAATGGGTCAAAATGGGAAAAAACTTGATTTTCAAGGGGCGTGAGTGGTATTACATCATTTCTATATACAATTTACGACTAGATAACCTGTTTTTAATCTTAATTGGAAAGTTTAACCAAAAATCAAGTCAAACTTTCAGCCCCGATTAGCGAGAATTAGGCCTTTTTACAGAATAAAGCCTAAACGAGGAGAAAACAGATTTCAAGAGCCAGGAGTGGAATTACATAATTTTCATGTGCAAATATATAAATTAAACTTACTTTTAGCCTTAATTGAGAAGTTTGATTAAAAGTAAAACTTTCAGCCCCGCTTGGCCTAAATCAGGCTTATAAGAGCCGAATAGGAACAAACATAGGGAAAACTTTGTTCTTAAGAGTTAAGAGTAGTATTACATAGTTATTATGGATAATTACTACCGCTTAACCTCATTTCTATGGTCGTTATTGGGAAGTTTGACTAAAAGTGACTTTCAGCCCTGATTAGTCTAAGTTAGGCCTTATAAGAGCCGAATAGGTCCACAACAGAGAGAAAGTTTGTTTATCAAGACCAGGAGTTGTATTACATAATTTATGTACAAATACTATCAATTAAATTATTTCTAGTCTTAACTGGGAAGTTTGACTAAAAGTCAAACTTTCATCCCCGAATGGCATGAAGTAGGCATATAAGAGCCAAATATGGCCAAAATAGGGAGAAAACTTTATTCTCAAGAGAAGAGAGTGGTATTACATTATTTTTATGCACAAATACAAATTAACCTTTTTCCTGTCCTTAAGTGGAAAGTTTGACCAAAAGTCAAACTTTCAGCCCAGATTAGCCTAAATTATGCCTTGTAAGAGCTGAATAAGGAAAAAACAGGGTGAAATGTGGTTTTCAAGAGACGGTAGTAGTATTGCATAGTTTCTATGTAGAATTACTACGAATTAACTTTATTTCTAGTTCTTATTTGGAGTTTGACCAAAAGTCAAACTTTCAGCCCAGATTGGCCTGAACTAGGCCTTATGCGAGGCGAATCGGGCCCAAATGGGGAGAAAACGTGTTTTTCAACTGCCGTGAGTAGTTTACATAGTTTTTTATATAAAATTACTACTATTTACCTTTTTTCTAGTCTTAATTAGGATGTTTAACCAAAAGTCAAAATTTCAGCCCCGATTGGCCTTAACTCGGCCTTATAAGAGTCGAAGAGGGCCTAAAAGGGTTTAAAATTTATTTTCAAGAGCTGTGAATGACATTTCATTATTTCTATATATTAATTAACCTCGTGTCAAGTCTTAATTGGGAAATTTAACTAAAAGCTAAACTTTCAACCCCATTGGCCTGAACTAGGCCTCATAATAACCAAAGGGGGTCTAAAAGGGGAGAAAACATAGTTTTCAGGAGTAGTATTACATAGTTTTTAAGTAAATTACTACAATTAACCCTATTTCTTGGGAAATTTGATCAAAAATAAAACTTCCATCCCCGATTGGCCTAAACTAGGCCATATAAGAGCGGAATAAGGTTCAAACGGGGAGAAAATTGGTTCTCAAGAGGCGGGAGTGCTGTTACATAGTTTTTATGTATAAATACCACTAATTAACCTTATTTCTAGTCTAAATTGAGAAGTTTGATTAAAAGTTAAACTTTCAGCTCTGCTTAGCATGAATTAGGCCTTATTAGAGCCGAATAAGGCCTATATAGGAAGAAAACATAGTTTTCAAGAGCCGAGGGTAGTATTACATAGTTTCTATGTACAACTACTTATTTACTTTGTTTTTTGTCTTAATTGGAAAGTTTGATCGAAAGTCAAATTTTCAGCCCAAATTGGCCTGAACTATGACTTATAAGAGCCAAATACGGCCCAAGCAGGGGGAAATGTGGTTTTCAAGAGCCATGAGTGATATTACATAGTTTCTATGTACAATTACTAATTAATTAACCTTGTTTTTAGTCTTAATTGGGAAGTTTGACCAAAAGTCAAACTTTCAGCCACGATTAGACTGAACACGCCTTATAAGAGTCGAATAGGGCCCAAACAGGGAGAAAATGTGGTTTTCAAGAGCTGGGAGTTGTATTACATAGTTTCTATATACAATTACTCCTAATTAATTATTTCTAGTCTTAATAAGTCAAACTTTTAGCTCCGATTGCCTAAACTAGGCCTTATAAGCGTCGAATACGGCCCAAACGGGGAGAAAGCATGATTTTCAAGAGGCTGGAGTAGTATTACATAGTTTCTATATTAAATTACTACTAATTATTTTATTTCTAATTTAATTGGGAAGTTTGACTAAAAGTAGAGCCCAAACAGGGAGAAAACAAGGTTTTTAAGAGCCAAGAATAATATTACATAGTTTCTCGATACAATTAGTACAAATTAACCTTATTTCTTATCTTAATTGAGAAGTTTGACCAAAAGTAAAACTTCAGTGTTTTTAATCTTATTTGAAATTTTAACCAAAAGTCAAACTTTCAGCCCTGATTGGCCTAAAGTAAGTCTTATAAGAGCTGAATAGGGAACAAACAGGGAAAAAACATAATTTTCAAGAGAAGGGAGTATTATTATATAGTTTCTATGTAGAATTACTATGAATTTACCTTATTTCTAGTCCTCATTGGGGAGTTTGATCAAAAATCAAACTTTTATCCCCAATTGGTATGAACTAAGCCTTATAAGATGCAAATGGGGCCCTAACAAGGAGAAAACATGGTTTTCAGCAGCCGTGAGTATTGTTACATAGTTTTTACATATAATTACTACTAATTAACCTTGTTTCTAGTCTTAATTAAGAGGTTTAACGAAAAATCAAAATTTCAACCCAGATTGGCCTTAACTAGGCCTTATAAGAGCCGAAGGGCCCCTAAATAGGGAAAAACTTGATTTTAAAAAGCCATGAGTGGTATTACATAATTTCTATATACAATTACTATTAATTAACCTTGTTTCTAGTCTTAATCAGGAAGTTTGATCAAAACCCAAAGTTTTAACCTCGTTGGCCTGAACTAGGCCTCATAAGAATCGAACAGGGATAAACGTCGAGAAAATAAAGTTTTCAAGAACCATGAGTAGTATTACATAGTTTTAAAGTAAATTACTAGTAATTAACCATGTTTCTATTTTAATTGAGAAATTTGATCAAAGGTCAAACTCCCATCCCCGATTTGCCTGAATTAGGCCATATGAGAGCCGAATGGGCCCAAACGGGGAGAAAACTGGCTCTCAAGAGCTGATAGTGATATTACATAGTTTTTATGCACAAATACTACTAATTAAACTTATTTCTAGTCTTAATTGAGAAGTTTGACTAAAAGTTAAACTTTCAACCCGATTGGCCTGAATTAGGCCTTATAAGAGTTAAATAGGACCCAAACAAGGTGAAATGTGATTTTTAAGAGCCACGAGTGGTATTATATAGTTTCTATGTATAATTACTACTAATTAATCTTATTTCTAGTCTTAATTGAGAAGTTTGATTAAAAGTCAAATTTTCAGTCCCTATTAGACTGAACTAGGCCTTATAAGAGCCGAATAGGGCCTAAACAAGGGAAAACGTGATTTTCAAGAACCGAAAGTAGTATTACATAGTTTCTATATATAATTACTACTAATTAACCTTTTTTCTAATCTTAATTTGGGAAGTTCAACCAAAAGTTAAATATGAGCCCCGATTGGCCTGAAGTAGGCCTTAATAAAAGCCAAATAGGACCCAAATTGGGGAAAACATGGTTTTCATGAATTGGGAGTTGTATTACATAGTTCTATATATAATTAATAAAAATTAACCTTATTTATAGTCTTTATTGGGAAGTTTGATCAAAAATCAAAACTTTTAGCCTCGATTGACTTGAACTAGGCCTTATAAGAGCAAAATGGGCCTAAATGGGGTGACAACGTGGTTTTCAAGAGTCGGGAGTATTATTGCATAGTTTCAATATATAATTACTACTAATTAACCTTGTTTCAAGTCTTAATAGGGAAGTTTGACCAAAAACCAATCTTTCAGTCTCGATTAGACTTAACTATGCCTTATAAGTGCTGAATAGGGTTCAAAAGTTAAGAAAACATGATTTTCAAGAGCCAGAAGTAGTATTACGTAGTTTTTTATACAAATGCAATAAATTAACCTTTTTTTAGTCTTAATTGGAAGTTTGATCAAAAGTCAAAATTTCAGCCTTGATTGACTTGAACTAGGCCCTATAAGAGCTGAATAGGGCCCAAACAGGGAGAAGACATGGTTTTCAAGATCTGTGAGTAGTATTACATTATTTCTATATACGAATACTAATAATGAACTTTATTTTTGGTCTTAATTGGGAATTTTACCAAAAGGCAAACTTTCTGCCCCGATTGGTCTGAATTAGATCTTATAAGAGCCGATTGGGGCCCAAACAGGGGAAAAATATGGTTTTCACGAGCCGGGAATAGTATTGCATAGTTTCTATTTCTAATTCCAACTAATTAACTTTATTTCTAGTCTTAGTTAGAAAGTTTGACCAAAATAAAAACTTTCAGGCCCGATTGGCATGTATAAGATCCGAATAGAGAAACGAGGGGAAAACATGGGTTCAAGAGCCGTGAGTAGTATTACATAGTTTCTATATACAATTACTACTTAATTAACCTTGTTTCTAATCTTAATTAAAAGTTTGGACAAAAGTCAAGCTTTCAGCCTCGATTAGCCTGAACTTGACCTTATAAGAGCGGAATAGAGCCCAAACGGGAGGAAAATAAGATTTTGAATAGTGAGTAGTAGTATTACATAGTTTCAATGTGCATTACTATTATAGCCTAATTTGTACTCTAAATTATGAAGTTTGACTAAAATTCAAACTTTCAGCCTTTATTGGTCAGAACTAGGTCTTATAAAAGCCGAGTAAGATTCAAATGATGTGAAAACGTGGTCTTCAAAGGCCTGAGTAGTATTACATAGTTTATATATATAAATACTACTAATTAAACTTGTTTCTAATCTTAATTGAGAAGTTTGACTAAAAATCAAAATTTCAGCCCTAATTGGCCTAAAACTAGGCCTTATAAGAGCCAAGTAGGGCTCTAACGGGGAGAAAATATTATTTTCAAGATCCGAGAGTAGTATAACATAGTTTCTATATATAAAAAATATAATTAAACTTATTTCTAGTCTTAATTGGAATGTTTGACCAAAAGTCAAACATTCAGCCCGATTTGGCCTAACTAGGCCTGATAAGAGCCCAATAGGACCCAAACGGGGAGAAGACGTGGTTATCAAGATCTGGTTGTGGTATTATACACTTTCTATGTACAAATACTATCAATTAACCTTCTTTCTAGTCTTAATAGAGAAGATTGATTAAAAGTCAAACTTTTCAGCCCCAACTAGTTTGAACTAGGCCTTATAAAAACCAAATAGGTTCCAAACGGGGAGAAAATATTGTTTTCAAGAGTCGTGAGTCTTATTAAATAGTTTCTATGTATAAATAATACCAATTAATCTTGTTTTTAGTCTTAATAGGGAAGTTTGGTCACAATTCAAACTTTCTGCCCCGAATAGCCTAAAATAGGCCTTAAGAGCCAAATAATGGCCTATACGGAGAGGAAACATGATTTTCAAGAGCCGAGAGTGGTATTACATAGTTTCTATGCACAAATACTATCAATTAAACTTATTTCTAGTCTTAATTGAGAAGTTTGACCAAAGCCAAACTTTTAACCTTTATGGGCCTAAACTATGCCTTATAAAAGCCGAGTAAGGCCCAAACATGGGGAAAACGTTGTTCTCAAGATTCAAGAGTAGTATTACATAATATTTATATACAATTACTACCACTTAACCTTATTCTATTCATAATTGGTATATTTAACTAAAAGTCAAACTTTCATCCACGATTGGCCTGAACTAGGAAGAAAACGTATTTTTAAGGGCATATAAGAGCCGAATAGGGCCTAAAAAGGAAGAAAAACTTCGTTCTTAAGAGACAGGAGTGGTATTACATAGTTTCAATATATAAATTCTATCAATTAACCTAATTTCTAGTAATAATTAGAAGTTTGATAAAAATCAGACTTTCAGCCCTGATTGGATTGCACTAGGCCATATAAGAGCCGAATAGGGCCCAAACGGGGAGAAAACGTGGTTCTTAAGACCCGGGAGTGGTATTACAAAATTTCTATGTACAAATGCTACCAACTAATCATATTTCTACTCTTAATTAGAAAGTTTAACCAAAAGGCAAACTTTCAGCCCTGATTGGGCTGATTTGGGCCTTATATGAGCCGAATAAAGAATAAACATAGGGAAAACGTGATTTTCAAGAGCTGAGAGTGGCATTACATAGTTTCTATGTACAATTACTACTAATTAAGCTTATTTTTAGTCTTAAATGAGAGGTTTGACTAAAAGCCAAGGTTCAACCTGATTGACTGAACTAGGCCTTATAAGAGCTGTGTTGGGTCCGAACAAGAATAAAACGTGGTTATCAAGAGCTGGGAGTAGTATTACATAGTTTCTATGTACAGTTACTTCCAATTAACCTTATTTCTAGTGTTATTAAGAAGTTTGACCAAAATTCAAACATTCATCCCTGATTGGCCCGAACTAAGCCATATAAGAGTCGAATAAGACCCAAACAAGGAGAAAATATGGTTGTCAATAGCCATGAGTACTATTATATAGTTTCTATGTACAAATACTACCAATTAATCATACTTCTAGTCTTAATTGGAAAGTTTGACTAAAGTCAAACTTTAAGCCCCGATTGGTTAGAACTAGGCCTTATAAGAGCCGAATAGGGCCTAAACTGGGAGACAACATGCTTTTCAAAAGCCGAGAGTGGTATTACATAGTTTCTATATAAAAATAACTACCAATTAACTAATTTATAGTCTTAACTTGAAAGTTTTACCAAAACCCAAACTTTCAGTCCCGATTGGCCTAAACTAGGCCTTATAAGAGCCGAATTAAGAACAAACATGGGAAAAACGCAAGTTCTCAAGAGCTGGGATTAGTATTACATAGCTTCTATGTTCAATTTATTCCAACTAACTTTGTTTCTAGTATTAATTGGGAAGTTAGACCAAAAGTCAAACTTTCAGTCTGATTGGCCTTCAGCCTTATTAGAGCCGAGTATAGCCCAAATGGGGAGAAAACGTGATTCTCAAGAGCCGAGAGTAGTATTAGATTGTTTCTATATATAATTACTACCAATTAAGCTTTTTTCTAGTCTTAATTTGAAAGTTTGACCAAAAGTCAAACTTTCGGCCTCGATTGGCCTGAACTTGGCCTGCTAAAAACCGAATAGGGAAAAATATGGGGAAAGTGTGGTTTTCAAGAATCGGGAGTAGTAACACATAGTTTTTATGTACAGTTACTATTAATTAAACTTGTTTCTTATTTTAATTATGAAATTTGACTAAAAGTCAAACTTTCGGCCCTGATTGGCTTAAGATAAGCCTTATACGAGCCCATTAGGGCCCAAACAGGGAGAAAACGTAGTTCTTAAGAGCTGAGAGTAGTATTACACAGATTTCATGTATAATTACTTTCAATTAACCTTATTTCTAGTCTTAATTATGAAGTTTGACCAAAAGTTAATCATTCATCCCCGATTGGCATGAAATTGGCCATATAAGAGCCGAGTAGGGCCCAAAAGGATAGAAAATATGGTTCTCAATAGCCGGAAATGGTATTACATAGTTTCTATGTACAAATACTACCAATTAACAATATTTCTAATCTTAATTGGGAACTTTGACCAAAAGTCAAACTTTTAGCCCCGGTTGCTCTGAACTAGGCCTTATAAGAGCCGAATAGGGCCAAAAGGGGGAGAAAACTAGGTTTTCAAGAGTCGTGAGTGGTATTACATCATTTCTTTATACAATTTATGACTAGTTAACCTTTTTCTAATCTAAATTGGAAAGTTTGACCAAAAATCAAGTTTAACTTTCAGCCCCGATTAGCAAGAATTAGGCCTTATTACAGAATAGGGCCTAAACGAAGAGAAAACATGATTTCGAGAGCCAGGAGTGGAATTACATAGTTTTCATGTGCAAATACATGAATTAAACTTACTTTTTGTCTGAATTGAGAAGTTTGATTAAAAGTAAAACTTTCAGCTCCGCTTAGCCTAAATCAGGTTATAAGAGCCGAATAGGGAACAAACATGGGGAAAGTGTGGTTTTCAAGAACGGGAGTAGTAACACATAGTTTTTATGTACAGTTACTATTAATTAAACTTGCATCTAGTTTTAATTGTGAAATTTGACCAAAAGCCAAACTTTCGGCCCCGATTGGCTTGAGCTAAGCCTTGTACGAGCCCATTAGGGCCCAAACCGGAGAAAACGTGATTCTTAAGAGCCGAGAGTAGTCTTAATTATGAAGTTTGACCAAAAGTCAATCTTTATCCCCGATTGGCCTGAAATTTGCCATATAAGAGCCGAGTAGGACCCAAACGGATAGAAAATATGGTTCTCAATAGCCAGAAATGGTATTACATAGTTTCTATGGACAAATACTACTAATTAACAATATTTCTAATCTTAATTGGGAACTTTGATCAAAAGTCAACTTTCAGCCCCGGTTGGTCTAAACTATTATAAGAGCCGAATAAGGTCAAAACGGGGAGAAAACTTGGTTTTAAGGAGTCGTGAGTGGTATTACATCGTTTTTATATATAATTTACGACTAGTTAACCTTTTTCTAATCTTAATTGGAAAGTTTGACTAAAAATCAAGTCAAACTTTTAGCCCCGATTAGCGAGAATTAGGCCTTATTGCAGAATAGGGCTTAAACGAGGAGAAAACATGATTTCAAAAGCCAGGAGTGGAATTACATAATTTTCATATGCAAATATATAAATTAAACTTACTTTTAGTCTTAATTGAGAAGTTTGATTAAAAGTAAAACTTTCAGCCCCGTTTGGCCTAAATCAGGCTTATAAGAGCCGAATAGGGAATAAACATGGGGAAAACTTAGTTCTTAAGAGTTAAGAGCAGTATTACATAGTTACTATGGACAATTACTACCACTTAACCTCATTTCTATGGTCTTTATTGTGAAGTTTGACTAAAAGTGACTTTCAGTCCCGATTAGCCTGAGCTAGGCCTTATAAGAACCGAATAGGTCTACAACAGAGAGAAAGTGTGTTTCTCAAGAGCCAAGAGTTATATTACATAGTTTATGTGCAAAAACTGTTAATTACATTTATTTCTAGTCTTAACTGGGAAGTTTAAGCAAAAGTCAAACTTTCATCCACGAAATGGCCTGAAATAGGCCATATAAGAGCCAAATAGGGCCAAAACAGGGAGAAAATTTTATTCTCAAGAGCCGAGAGTGGTATTACATTATTTCTATGTACAAATACAAATTAACCTTTTTCCTGTCCATATATGCCTTTTAAGAGCTGAACAAGGAAAAAAACAGGTGGAAATGTGGTTTTCTCTTACAGAAGTAGTATTGCATAGTTTATATGTAGAATTACTATGAATTAATTTTATATTTAGTTCTTATTTGGGAGTTTGACCAAAAGTCAAACTTTCAGCCCAGATTGGCCTGAACTAGGCCTTATAAGAGGCGAATCGAGAAAACATATTTTTCAACTGCCGTGAGTAGTTTACATAGTTTTTACATATAATTACTACTAATTAACCTTATTTCTAGTCTTAATTTGGGAAGTTTAACTAAAAGTTAAATATCAGGCCCGATTAGCCTGAAGTAGGCCTTAATGAGAGCTAAATAGGACCCAAATTGGGGAAAACATGGTTTTCAAGAATTGGAAGTTGTATTACATAGTTCTATTTATCATTAATAAAAATTAACCTTATTTATAGTCTTTATTGGGAAGTTTGATCAAAAATCAAATCTTTTAGCCTCGATTGACTTAAACTAGGCCTTATAAGAGCCAAATAGGGCCTAAATGGGGTGACAACGTGGTTTTCAAGAGTCGGGTGTATTACTGCATAGTTTCAATATACAATTACTACTAATTAACCTAGTTTCAAGTCTTAATAGGGAAATTTGACCAAAAACTAATCTTTTAGTCTCGATTAAACTTAACTATGCCTTATGAGCTGAATAGGGTCCAAAAGTTAAGAAAACATGATTTTCAAGAGCCGTAAGTAGTATTATGTAGTTTTTATATACAAATGCAATAAAATAACCTTTTTTTGTCTTAATTGGAAATTTGATCAAAAGTCAAAATTTCAACCTTGATTGACTTGAACTCGGCCCTATAATAGCCGAATAGGGCCCAAATAGGGGGAAGACATGATTTTCAAGATCTGTGAGTAGTATTATATTATTTCTATATACGAATAATAATAATTAACTTTATTTCTGATCTTAATTGGGATTTTTACCAAAAGGTAAACTTTCTGCCCAGATTGGTCTGAATTAGATCTAATAAGAGTCGATTGGGGCCCAAACAGGGGGAAACATGATTTTCACGAGCCGGGAATAATATTACATATTTTTTATTTCTAATTTCTACTAATTAATTTTATTTCTAATCGTAATTAGAAAGTTTGACCAAAAGTCGAACTTTCAGCCCTGATTGGCATGTACTTGGCCGTATAAGAGCTGGATAGAGAAACGAGGGGAAAACATGGGGTTCAAGCCGTGAGTAGTATTACATAGTTTTTATATACAATTACTACTTATTAACCTTGTTTCTAATTTTAATTAGAAAGTTTGGACAAAAGTCAAGCTTTCAGCCACGATTAACCCGAACTAGACCTTATAAGAGCAGAATAGAGCCCAAACGGGGAGAAAATAAGATTTTGAATAGTCGGTAGTAGTGTTACATAGTTTCTACGTGCAATTACTATTAATTAGCCTTATTTGTACTCTAAATTATGTAGTTTATCTAAATTCAAACTTTCAGCCTCTATTGGTCAGAACTAGGTCTTATAAAAGCCGAGTAGGGTCCAAATGATGTGAAAACGTGGTCTTCAAGGGCCTGAGTAGTATTACATAGTTTTTATATAAAAATACTACTAATTAAACTTGTTTCTAATCTTAATTGAGAAGTTTGACTAAAAACCAAACTTTCAACCCTGATTGGCCTAAATTAGGCCTTATAAGAGCCTTGTAGGGCTCAAATGGGGAGAAAATATTGTTTTCAAGATCCGAGAGTAGTATTACATAGTTTCTATATACAAATACTATTAATTAAACTTATTTCTAGTCTTAATTGGATAGTTTGACCAAAGTCAAACTTTCATCCCGATTTGGCTTAACTGGGCCTTATAAGAGCCGAGTAAGAAACAAATATAGGGAAAATGTGATTCTCAAGAGTCAGCAGTAATATTACATTGTTTCTAAGCACAATACTATCAATTAAATTTATTTCTGATCTTAATTGGGAAGTTTAACTAAAAGCCAAATTTCAGCCCTGATTGGCCTAAACTTGGCCTTATAGGAGCCGAATAGGGAACAAACATTGGGAAAAATTGGTTCTCAGGAGTCACGAGCCGTATTACATAGTTTATATGTACAATTACTTTCAATTAACTTTGTTTCTAGTATTAATTGAAAAGTTTAACAAAAAGTCAAACTTTCGCACCTAATTGGCCTGAATTAAGCTTTATAAGAGCCGAGTAAGGCTTAAAGGGGAGAAAACATGGTTCTCAAGAGCCGAGAGTATTATTATATAGTTTTTATACATAATTACTATCAATTAACTTTGTTTCTAAACTTAATTGGAAAGTTTAACCAAAAAGTTAAGTTTTCATCCCTGATTGGCCTGAATTAGGCCATATAAGAGCCCAATAGGACCCAAACGGGGAGAAAACGTGGTTATCAAGATCCGGTTATGGTATTACATACTTTCTATGTACAAATACTATTTCTTAACCTTCTTTCTAATCTTAATAAAGAAGATTGATCAAAAGTCAAAATTTCAGCCCTAACTAGTTTGAACTAGGCCACATAAGAATCAAATAAGCTCTAAACGGGGAGAAAATATGGTTTTCGAGAGCCGTGAGTCTTATTAAATAGTTTCTATGTATAAATAATACCAATTTACCTTATTTTTAGTCTTAATAGGGAAGTTTGGTCACAATTCAAACTTTCAGCCCTGAATAGCGTGAAATAGGCCTTAAGAGCCAAATAGGGGCCTAAATGGGGAGGAAACATGATTTTCAAGAGCCGAGAGTTGTATTACATAGTTTCTATGCACAAATACTATCAATTAAACTTATTTCTAGTCTTAATTGGGAAGTTTGACCAAAAGCCAAACTTTTAACCTTGATGGGCTAAATTATACCTTATAAGAGTCGAGTAAGGCCCAAACATGGGGAAAACGTGATTCTCAAGATCCGGGAGTAGTATTACATAATATTTATGTACAATAACTATCACTTAATCTTATTTCTAGTCATAATTGGTATATTTAACTAAAAGTCAAACTTTCATCCACGATTGGCCTGAACTAGGAAGAAAACGTTGTTCTTAAGGGCATATAAGAGCCGAATAGGACCCAAACAGTAAGAAAACTTCATTCTTAAGAGACAGGAGTGGTATTACATAGTTTCAATATATAAATTCTATTAATTAACCTAATTTCTAGTAATAATTAGGAAGTTTGATCAAAATCAAACTTTCAGCCCTGATTGGATTGAACTAAACCATATAAGAGCCGAATAGGGCCCAAACGGGGAGAAAACATGGTTCTTAAGACCCGGGAGTGGTATTGCATAATTTCGATGTACAAATACTACCGACTAATTTTATTTCTAGTCTTAATTAGAAAATTTGACCAAAAGACAAACCTTCGGCCTTGATTGGGCTGATTTGGGTCTTATATGAGCCGAATAAAGAATAAACATGGGGAAAACTTGATTTTCAAGAGCTGAGAGTGGCATTGCATAGTTTCTATGTAAAATTATTACTAATTAAGCTTATTTTTAGTTTTAAATGAGAAGTTTGACTAAAAGCCAAGGTTCAACCTTGATTGAATGAACTAGGCCTTATAAGAGCCGTGTTGTAGGGCCCGAATAAGAATAAAACGTGGTTATCAAGAGCCGGGAGTAGTATTACATAGAATCTATATACAGTTACTTCCAATTAACCTTTTTTCTAGTGTTAATTGAGAAGTTTAACCAAAATTCAAACATTCTTCCTGATTGGCCTGAGCTAAGCAATATAAGAGTCGAATAAGGCCCAAACAGGGAGAGAACATGGTTGTCAATAGCCATGAGTAGTATTACATAGTTTCTATGTACAGATACTACCAATTAACCTTACTTCTAGTCTTAATTGGAAAGTTTGACCAAAGTCAAACTTTCAGCCCCGATTGGCCAGAACTAGGCCTTATAAGAGCCGAATAGGGCCTAAACTGGGAGAAAACGTGCTTTTCAAAAGTCGAGAGTGGTACTACATAGTTTCTATATAAAAATAACTATCAATTAAACTAATTTATAGTCTTAACTTGAAAGTTTTACCAAAAACCCAAACTTTCAGTCCCGATTGGCCTAAATTAGGCCTTATAAGAGCCGAATTAAGAACAAACATGGGAAAAACGTGGTTCTCAAGAGCTGGGATTAGTATTACATAGCTTCTATGTTCAATTTATTCCAACTAACTTTGTTTCTAGTATTAATTGGGAAGTTAGACCAAAAGTCAAACTTTCAGTCTGATTGGCCTTCAGCCTTATTAGAGCCGAGTATTGCCCAAATGGGGAGAAAACGTGATTCTCAAGAGCTGAGAATAGTATTAGATTATTTCTATGTATAATTACTACCAATTAAGCTTTTTTCTAGTCTTAATTGAAAAGTTTGACCAAAAGTCAAACTTTTGACCCCGATTGGCATTCACTAGGCTGATAAAAGCCGAATAGGAAAAAACATGGGGAAAGTGTGGTTTTCAAGAACCGTGAGTAGTAACACATAGTTTTTATGTACAGTTACTATTAATTAAACTTGTATCTTATTTTAATTGTGAAATTTGACCAAAAGCCAAACTTTCGGCCCCGATTGGCTTAAGCTAAGCCTTATACGAGCCCATTAGGGCCCAAACCAGGAGAAAACGTGGTTCTTAAGAGCCGAGAGTAGTATTACACAAATTTTATATATAATTACTTTCAATTAACCTTGTTTCCAATCTTAATTATGAAGTTTGACTAAAAGTCAATCCTTATCCCCGATTGGCCTGAAATTGGCCATATAAGAGCCGAGTAGGGCCAAACGAATAGAAAATATGGTTCTCGATAGCCGAAAATGGTATTACATAATTTCTATGTACAAATACTACCAATTAACAATATTTCTAATCTTAATTGGGAACTTTGACCAAAAGTTAAACTTTCAGCCCCGGTTGGTCTGAACTATTAAAAGAGCCGAATAATAAGGCCAAAACGGAGAGAATCCTTGGTTTTCAAGAGTCCTGAGTGGTATTACATCGTTTTTATATACAATTTACGACTAGTTAACCTTTTTCTAATCTTAATTGGAAAGTTTGACTAAAAATCAAGTCAAACTTTCAGCCCGGATTAGCGAGAATTAGGCCTTATTGCAGAATAGGGCCTAAACGAGGAGAAAACATGATTTCAAGAGCCAGGAGTGGAATTGCATAATTTTTATATGCAAATATATAAATTAAACTTACTTTTAGGCTTAATTGAGAAGTTTGATTAAAAGTAAAACTTTCAGCCCCGCTTGGCCTAAATCAAGCTTATAAGAGCCGAATAGGAAACAAACATGGGGAAAACTTGGTTCTTAAGAGTTAAAAATAGTATTACATAGTTACTATGGACAATTACTACCACTTAACCTCATTTTTATGGTCTTTATTGAGAAGTTTGACTAAAGTGACTTTCAGTCCCGATTAGCCTGAGCTAGGCCTTATAAGAGCCGAATAGGTCTACAACAGGGAGAAAGTGTGTTTCTCAAGAGCCAGGAGTTGTATTACATAGTTTATGTACAAATACTATCAATTAAATTTATTTCTAGTCTTAACTGAGAAGTTTGACTATAAGTCAAACTTTCATCCCCGAATGGCCTAAAGTAGGCCATATAAGAGCCAAATAGGGCCAAAACAAGGAGAAAACTTTATTCTCAAGAGCCGAGAGTGGTATTACATTATTTCTATATACAAATATAAATTAACCTTTTTCATGTCCTTAATTGGAAAGTTTGATAAAAGTCAAACTTTTAGCCAGATTAGCCTAAACTATGCCTTGTAAGAGCTGAACAAGGAAAAAACAGGGGAAATATGGTTTTCAAGAGACGGGAGTAATATTGCGTAGTTTCTATGTAGAATTACTACGAATTAACTTTATTTCTAGTTCTTATTTGGGAGTTTGACCAAAAGTCAAACTTTAAGCCCAGATTGGCCTGAATTAGGCCTTATAAGTGGCGAATCAGGCCTAAATGGGGAGAAAACTTATTTTTCAACTGCTGTGAGTTGTTTACATAGTTTTACATATAATTACTACTAATTAACCTTGTTTCTAGTCATAATTTGGGAAGTTTAATCAAAAGTTAAATATCAGCCCCGATTGGCCTTAAGTAGGACTTAATAAGAGCCAAATAGGACCCAAATTGGGGAAAACATGATTTTCAAGAATTGGTAGTTGTATTACATAGTTTATATATAATTAATAAAAATTAAACTTATTTATAGTCTTTATTGGGAAGTTTGATCAAAAATCAAATCCTTTAGCCTCGATTGACTTGAACTAGGCATTATAAGAGCCAAATAGGGCCAAAACAAGGAGAAAACTTTATTCTCAAGAGCCGAGAGTGGTATTACATTATTTCTATATACAAATACAAATTAACCTTTTTCATGTCCTTAATTGGAAAGTTTGATAAAAAGTCAAACTTTTAGCCAGATTAGCCTAAACTATGCCTTGTAAGAGCTGAACAAGGAAAAAACAGGGGGAAATATGGTTTTCAAGAGACGGGAGTAATATTGCGTAGTTTCTATGTAGAATTACTACGAATTAACTTTATTTCTAGTTTTTATTTGGGAGTTTGACCAAAAGTCAAACTTTAAGCCCAGATTGGCCTGAATTAGGCCTTATAAGTGGCGAATCAGGCCTAAATGGGGAGAAAACTTATTTTTCAACTGCTGTGAGTTGTTTACATAGTTTTTACATATAATTACTACTAATTAACCTTGTTTCTAGTCATAATTTGGGAAGTTTAATCAAAAGTTAAATATCAGCCCCGATTGGCCTTAAGTAGGACTTAATAAGAGCCAAATAGGACCCAAATTGGGGAAAACATGATTTTCAAGAATTGGTAGTTGTATTACATAGTTTTATATATAATTAATAAAAATTAAACTTATTTATAGTCTTTATTGGGAAGTTTGATCAAAAATCAAATCCTTTAGCCTCGATTGACTTGCACTAGGCATTATAAGAGCCAAATAGGGCCTAAATGGGGGTGACAACGTGGTTTTCAAGAGTCGGGAGTATTACTGCATAGTTTAAATATACAATACTACTAATTAATCTAGTTTCAAGTCATAATAGGGAAGTTTGACAAAAAACCAATCTTTCAGTCTCGATTAGACTTAACTATGCCTTATAAGAGCTGAATAGGGTTCAAAGGTTAAGAAAACATTATTTTCAAGAGCCGTAAGTAGTATTATATAGTTTTTATATAAAAATACAATTAATTAACCTTTTTTTAGTCTTAATTGGAAATTTGATCAAAAGTCAAAATTTCAGCCTTGATTGACTCTACTAGGCCCTATAAGAGCCGAATAGAGCCCAAACAGGGGGAAGACATGGTTTTCAAGATCTATGAGTAGTATTACATTATTTCTATATTTGAATACTAATAATTAACTTTATTTCTGGTCTTAATTGGGAATTTTTACCAAAAGGCAAACTTTCTGCCCTGATTGGTCTGAATTAGATCTTATAAGAGCCGATTGGGGCCCAAACAGGGGGAAAACATAGTTTTCACGAGCCGGGAATAGTATTACATTGTTTCTATTTCTAATTTCTACTAATTAACTTTATTTCTAGTCTTAATTAGAAAGTTTGACCAAAAGTCAAATTTTCAGCCCCGGTTGGCATGTGCTAGGCCCTATAAGAACCGAATAGAGAAACGAGGGGAAAACATGGGGTTCAAGAGTTGTGTTTAGTATTACATAGTTTCTATATACAATTACTACTTATTAACCTTGTTTCTAATCTTAATTGGAAAGTTTGGACAAAAATCAAGCTTTCAGCCTCGATTAGCCTGAACTAGACCTTTTAAGAGCAAAATAGAGCCCAAACGGGGAGAAAATAAGATTTTGAATAGTCGGTAGTAGTATTACATAATTTCTATGTGCAATTACATTAATTAGCCTTATTTGTACTCTAAATTATGAAGTTTGACTAAAATTCAAACTTTCAGCCTCTATTGTTCAGAACTAGGTCTTATAAAAGACGAGTAGGGTCCAAATAACGTGAAAACGTGGTCTTCAAGGGCCTGAGTAGTATCACATAGTTTTTATATACAAATACTACTAATTAAACTTGTTTATAATCTTAATTGAGAAGTTTGACTAAAAACCAAACTTTCAGCTCTGATTGGCCTAAACTAGGCCTTATAAGAGCCAAGTAGGGCTCAAACGGGGAAAAAATATTGTTTTCAAGATCTGAGAGTAGTATTACATAGTTTCTATATACAAATACTATTAATTAAACTTATTTTTAGTCTTAATTGGAAAGTTTGACCAAAAGTCAAACTTTCAGCCGATTTGGCCTAACTAGGCCTTATAAGAGCCGAATAAGAAACAAATATGGGGAAAATGAGGTTCTCAAGTGTCAGCAGTAGTATTACATTGTTTCTAAGCACAAATACTATCAATTAAATTTATTTCTAGTCTTAATTTGGAAGTTTAACCAAAAGCCAAATTTCAGCCCTGATTGGCCAAAACTTGGCCTTATAGGAGCCGAATAGGGAACAAACATTGGGAAAAATTGGTTCTCAGGAGTCACGAGCAGTATTACATAGTTTATATGTACAATTACTTTCAATTAACTTTGTTTCTAGTATTAATTAGAAAGTTTAAAAAAAGTCAAATTTTCGCCGCTGATTGGCCTGAATTAGGCTTATTCGCTGAGTAAGGCTTAAAGGGGAGAAAACATGGTTCTCAAGAGCCGAGAGTATTGTTATATAGTTTTTATATATAATTACTATCAATTAATCTTGTTTCTAGACTTAATTGGAAAGTTTAATCAAAAAGTCAAGTTTTCATCCCTGATTGGCCTGAATTAGGCCTTATAAGAGCCCAATAGAATGTAAATGGGGAGAAAATATGGTTATCAAGATCCGGTTGTGGTATTACACAATTTGAACATACAAATACTATCAATTAACCTTCTTTCTAATCTTAATAGAGAAGATTGATCAAAAGTCAAACTTCCCAATTTAGTCTTAATTGGGAAGTTTGGTCACAATTCAAACTTTCAGCTCCGAATAGCCTGAAATAGGCCTTAAGAGCCAAATATGGGCCTAAACGCGGAGGAAACATGATTTTTAAGAGCCGAGAGTGGTATTACATAGTTTCTATGTACAAATACTATCAATTAAACTTATTTCTAATCTTAATTGGGAAGTTTGACAAAAAACCAAACTTTCAATCTTGATGGGCCTAAACTATGCCTTATAAGAGCCGAGTAAGGCCCTAACATGGGGAAAACGTGGTTCTCGAGATCCGGGAGTAGTATTACATAATATTTATGTACAATTACTACCACTTAAACTTATTTCTAGTCATAATTTATATATTTAACTAAAAGTCAAACTTTCATTCACGATTGGCCTGAACTAGGAAGAAAATATTGTTCTTAAGGGCATATAAGAGCCGAATAGGGCCAAAACAGGAAGAAAACTTCGTTCTTAAGAGACAGGAGTGGTATTACATAGTTTCAATATATAATTCTATCAATTAACCTAATTTCTAGTAATAATTAGGAAGTTTGATCAAAAATTAAACTTTCAGCCATGATTGGTTTGAACTAAGCCATATATAAGAGCCGACAGGGCCCAAACGGGGAGAAAAACATGGTTCTTAAGACCCAGGAGTGGCATTACTTAATTTCTATGTACAAATACTACCAACTATCTTATTTCTAGTCTTAATTAGAAAGTTTGACCAAAAGACAAACCTTCAGCCCCGATTTGGCTGATTTGGATCTTATAAGAGCCGAATAAAGAATAAACATGGGGAAAACGTGATTTTCAAGAGCTGAGAGTGGCATTACATAGTTTCTATGTACAATTACTACTAATTAAACTTACTTTTAATCTTAAATAAGAAGTTTGATTAAAAGCCAAGGTTCAATCCTGATTGACTGAACTAGGCCTTATAAAAGCCGTGTAGAGCCCGAACAAGAATAAAACGTGATTTTCAAGAGCCAGGAGTAGTATTACATAGTTTCTATATACAGTTACTTCCAATTTACCTTATTTCTAGTGTCAATTAAGAAGTTTGACCAAAATTTAAACATTCATCCATGATTGGTCTGAGCTAAGCCATATAAGAGTCAAATAAGGCCCAAATAGGGAGAAAACATGGTTGTCAATAGCCATGAGTTGTATTCCATAGTTTATATGTGCAAATACTTCCAATTAATCATACTTCTAGTCTTAATTGGAAAGTTTGATCAAAGTCAAACTTTCAGCCCCGATTGGCCAGACTAGGCCTTATAAGAGCCGAATAGAGCCTAAACTGGGAGACAACGTGCTTTTCAAAAGCCGAGAGTGGTATTACATAGTTTCTATATGCAAATAATTAAATTAAACTTACTTTTTGTTAAAAAAATTGAGAAGTTTGATTAAAAGTAAAACTTTCAGCTCCGTTTAGCCTAATTAGGCTTATAAGAGCCGAATAGGGAACAAACATGGGGAAAACTTGGTTCTTAAGAGTTAAGAGTAGTATTACATAGTTACTGTGGATAATTACTACCACTTAACCTAATTTCTATGGTCTTAATTAGGAAGTTTGACTAAAAGTGACTTTCAGTCCCGATTAGCCTGATCTAGGCCTTATAAAAGCCTAATAGGTCCACAACAGGGAGAAAGTGTGTTTCTCAAGAGCCAGGAATTGTATTACATAGTTTATGTATAAATACTATCAATTAAATTTATTTCTAGTCTTAGCTGGGAAGTTTGACCAAAAGTCAAACTTTCATTCCCGAATGGCCTGAAGTAGGCCATATAAGAGCCAAGTAGGGCCAAAACAGGGAGAAAACTTTATTCTCAAGAGCGGAGAGTGGTATTACATTATTTTTATGTACAAATACAAATTAACCTTTTTCCTGTCCTTAATTGGAAATTTTGACCAAAAGTCAAACTTTCAGCTCAGATTAGCCTAAGTTATGCCTTGTAAGAGCTGAACAAGGAAAAAACAGGGAGAAATGTGGTTTCCAAGAGACGGGAGTAGTATTGCATAGTTTCTATATAGAATTACTACGAATTAACTTTATTTCTAGTTCTTATTTGGGAGTTTGACTAAAAGTCAAACTTTCAGCCCAGATTGGCCTGAAATAGGCCTTATAAGAGGCGAATCGGGCCCAAATGGAGAGAAAACATGTTTTTCAACTGCCGTGAGTAGTTTACATAGTTTTTACCTATAATTACTACTAATTAACCTTATTTCTAGTCTTAATTTGGGAAGTTTAACTAAAAGTTAAATATCAGCCCCGATTGGCCTGAAGCAGGCCTTAATGAGAGCCAAATAGGACCCAAATTGGGAAAAACATGGTTTTCAAGAATTAGGAGTTGTATAACATAGTTCTATATATAATTTAAAAAAATTAACCTTATTTATAGTCTTTATTGGGAAGTTTGATCAAAAATCAAATATTTTAGCCTCGATTGACTTGAACAAGGCCTTATAAGAGCCAAATAGGGCCTAAATGGGGTGACAACGTGGTTTTCAAGAGTCGGGAGTATTACTGCATAGTTTCAATATATAATTATTACTAATTAACCTTATTTATAGTCTTAATAGGGAAGTTTGTCCAAAAACCAATCTTTCAGTCTCGATTAGACTTAACTATGGCTTATGAGCTGAATAGGGTCCAAAAGTTAAGAAAACATGATTATCAAGAGCCGTAAGTAGTATTACGTAGTTTTTATATACAAATGCAATAAATTAACCTTTTTTTAGTCTTAATTGAAAATTTGATCAAAAGTCAAAATTTCAGCCTTGATTGACTTGTGAACTAGGCCCCATAAGAGCCGAATAGGGCCCAAAATGGGGGAAGATATGGTTTTCAAGATCGTTGGGTAATATTACATTATTTCTAAATACGAATAATAATAATTAACATTATTTCTGGTCTTAATTGGGAATATTTACCGAAAGGCAAACTTTCTGCCCGATTTGGCCTAACTAGGCCTTATAAGAGCCGAATAAGAAACAAATATGGGGAAAATATAGTTCTCAAGAGTCAGCAGTAGTATTACATTGTTTCTAAGCACAAATACTATTAATTAAATTTATTCTAGTCATAATTTAGAAGTTTAACTAAAAACCAAATTTCGGCCCTGATTGGCCTAAACTTGGGCTTAAAGGAGCCGAAAAGGGAACAAAACATTGGGGAAAATTGGTTCTTAGGAGTCACGAGTAGTATTACATAGTTTATATGTACAATTACTTTCAATTAACTTTGTTTGTAGTATTAATTGGAAAGTTTAACAAGAAGACAAACTTTCGCCCCTGATTGGCCTGAATTAGGCCATATAAGAGCCCAATAGGACCCAAACGGGGAGAAAACGTGGTTATCAAGATCCGGTTGTGGTATTACACACTTTCTATGTACAAATACTATCAATTAACCTTCTTTCTAGTCTTAATAGAGAAGATTGATTAAAAGTCAAACTTTCAGCCCCAACTAGTTTGAACTAGGCCTTTTAAGAACCAAATAGGTTCTAAACGGGGAGAAAATATGGTTTACGAGAGCGTGAGTCTTATTCAATAGTTTCTATGTATAAATAATACCAATTTACCTTGTTTTTAGTCTTAATAGGGAAGTTTGGTCACAATTCAAACTTTCAACCCCGAATAGCCTGAAATAGGCCTTAAGAGCCAAATAGTGGCCTAAACAGGAAGGAAACATGATTTTCAAGAGCCGAGAGTGGTATTACATAGTTGTTACGCACAAATACTATCAATTAAACTTATTTCTAGTCTTAATTGAGAAGTTTGACCAAAAGCCAAACTTTCAACCTTGATGGGCCTAAACTATGCCTTATAAGAGCTGAGTAAGGCCCAAACATGGGGAAAACGTGGTTCTCAAGATTCAGGAGTAGTATTACATAATATTTATATACAATTACTACCACTTAACCTTATTTCTAGTCATAATTGGTATATTTAACTAAAAGTCAAACTTTCATCCACGATTGGCTAAAAGTTAAACTTTCAACCTGATTGGCCTGAATTAGGCCTTATAAGAGTTAAATAGGACCCAAACAAGGGGAAATGTGATTTTTAAGAGCCACGAGTGGTATTACATAGTTTCTATGTATAATTACTACCAATTAACCATATTTCTAGTCTTAATTGAGAAGTTTGATCAAAAGTCAAATTTTCAGTCCCTATTAGACCGAACTAGGCCTTATAAGAGCCGAATGGGGCCTAAACAAGGGAAAACGTGATTTTCAAGAACCGGAAGTAGTATTGCATAGTTTCTATATATAATTACTACTAATTAACCTTATTTCTAATATTAATTTGGGAAGTTCAACCAAAAGTTAAATATGAGCCCCGATTGGCCTGAAGTAGGCCTTAATAAGAGTCAAATATGACCCAAAATGGGGAAAACATGGTTTCATTAATTGGGAGTTGTATTACATAGTACTATATATAATTAATAAAAATTAACATTATTTATAGTCTTTATTGGGAAGTTTGATCAAAAATCAAAACTTTTAGCCTCGATTGACTTGAACTAGGCCTTATAAGAGCCAAATGGGCCTAAATGGGGTGACAACGTGGTTTTCAAGAGTCGGGAGTATTATTGCATAGTTTCAATATACAATTACAACTAATTAACCTAGTTTCAAGTCTTAATAGGGAAGTTTGACCAAAAACCAATCTTTCAGTCTCGATTAGACTTAACTATGCCTTATAAGTGCTGAATAGGGTTTAAAAGTTAAGAAAACATGATTTTCAAGAGCCATAAGTAGTATTACGTAGTTTTTTATACAAATGTAATAAATTAACCTTTCTTTAGTCTTAATTGGAAGTTTGATCAAAAGTCAAAATTTCAGCCTTGATTGACTTGAACTAGGCCCTATAAGAGCTGAATAGGGCCCAAACAGGGAGAAGACATGGTTTTCAAGATCTGTGAGTAGTATTACATTATTTCTATATACGAATACTAATAATGAACTTTATTTTTGGTCTTAATTGGGAATTTTACCAAAAGGCAAACTTTCTGCCCCGATTGGTCTGAATTAGATCTTATAAGAGCCGATTGGGGCCCAAACAGGGGAAAAATATGGTTTTCACGAGTCGGGAATAGTATTACATAGTTTCTATTTTTAATTCCAACTAATTAACTTTATTTCTAGTCTTAATTAGAAAGTTTGACCAAAATAAATACTTTCAGCCCCGATTGGCATGTACTAAGCCGTATAAGAGCCGAATAGAGAAACGAGGGGAAAACATGGGGTTCAAGATCCGTGAGTAGTATTGCATAGTTTCTATATACAATTACTACTTAATTAACCTTGTTTCAAATCTTAATTGAAAAGTTTGGACAAAAGTCAAGCTTTCAGCCTCGATTAGCCTGAACTTGACCTTATAAGAGCGGAATAGAGCCCAAACGGGGAGAAAATAAGATTTTGAATAGTGAGTAGTAGTATTACATAGTTTCAATGTGCATTACTATTATAGCCTAATTTGTCCTCTAAATTATGAAGTTTGACTCAAACTTTCAGCCTTTATTGGTCAGAACTAGGTCTTATAAAAGCCGAGTAAGATTCAAATGATATGAAAACGTGGTCTTCAAAGGCCTGAGTAGTATTACATAGTTTATATATATAAATACTACTAATTAAACTTGTTTCTAATCTTAATTGAGAAGTTTGACTAAAAATCAAACTTTCAGCCCTAATTGGCCTAAACTAGGCCTTATAAGAGCCAAGTAAGGCTCAAACGGGGAGAAAATATTGTTTTCAAGATCCGAGAGTAGTATTACATAGTTTCTATATATGAAAAATATTAATTAAACTTATTTCTAGTCTTAATTGGAAAGTTTGACCAAAAGTCAAACATTCAGCCGGATTTGGCCTAACTAGGCATTATAAGAGCCGAATAGGAGACAAATATGGGGAAATGTGGTTCTCAAGAGTCAGCAGTAGTATTACTTTTTTTCTAAGACAAATACTATCAATTAAATTTATTTCTAGTATTAATTGGGAAGTTTAACCAAAAGCCAAATTTCAGCCCTGAATGCCCTAAACTTGGCCTTATAGGAGCCGAATAAGGAACAAACATGGGGAAAAATTGGTTCGAGGAGTCACAAGCAGTATTACATAGTTTATATGTACAATTACTTTCAATTAACTTTGTTTCTAGTATTAATTGAAAAGTTTAACAAAAAGTTAAACTTTCGCCCCTGATTGGCCTGAAATTAGGCTTTATAAGAGCCGAGTTAGGCTTAAAGGGGAGAAAACGTGGTTCGCAAGAGCTGAGAGTATTATTATATAGTTTTTATATACAATTAATACCGATTAACCTTCTTTCTAGCCTTAATTGGAAAGTTTAATAAAAAAGTTAAGTTTTCATCCTTAATTGGCCTGAACTAGGGCATTTAAGAGCCCAATAGAACCCAAACGGGGAGAAAACGTGGTTATCAAGATCCGGTTGTGGTATTACACACTTTGAACGTACAAATACTATCAATTAACCTTCTTTCTAGTCTTAATAGAGAAGATTGATCAAAAGTCAAACTTTCAGCCCCAACTAGTTTGAACTAGGCCTTATAAGAGCCAAATAGGTTTTAAAAGGGGAGAAAATGTGGTTTTCGAGAGCCGTGAGTCTTATTAAATAGTTTCTATGTATAAATAATACCAATTACCTTGTTTTTAGTCTTAATTGGGAAGTTTGGTCACAATTCAAACTTTCAGCCCCGAATAGCCTGAAATAGGCCTTAAGAGCCAAATAGGGGCCTAAACGGGGAGGAAACATGATTTTCAAGAGCCGAGAGTGGTATTATAGTTTCTATGTACAAATATTATAAATTAAACTTATTTCTAGTCTTAATTTGAAAGTTTGACCAAAACTAAACTTTCAACCTTGATGGGCCTAAATGCCTTATAAGAGCGGAGTAAGGCCCAAACATGAGAAAAACGTGGCTCTCAAGATCTGGGAGTAGTAATACATAATATTTATGTACAATTACTACCACTTAACCTTATTTATAGTCATAATTAGTATATTTAACTAAAAGTCAAACTTTCATCCACGATTGGGCTGAACTAGGAAGAAAATATTGTTCTTAAGGGCATATAAGAGCCGAATAGGGCCAAAACAGGAAGAAAACTTCGTTCTTAAAAAATAGGAGTAGTATTACATAGTTTCAATATATAAATTCTATCAATTAACCTAATTTCTAGTAATAATTAGAAAGTTTTATCAAAAATTAAACTTTTAGCCCTGATTGGTTTGAGCTAGGCCATATATGAGCCAATAGGGCCCAAACGGGGAGAAAACGTGGTTCTTAAGACCTGGGAGTGGTATTACATAATTTTTATATACAAATACTATCAACTAATCTTATTTCTAGTCTTAATTAGAAAGTTTGACCAAAAGACAAACCTGCAGCCCCGATTTGCTGATTTTGGCCTTATAAGAGCCAAATAAAGAATAAAAATGGAGAAAACGTGATTTTCATGAGCTGAGAGTGGCATTGCATAGTTTCTATGTACAATTATTACTAATTAAGCTTATTTTTAGTCTTAAATGAGAAGTTTAACTAAAAGCCAAGGTTTTGATCCTGATTGACTGAACTGGGCCTTATAAGAGCAGTGTAGGGCCCGAGCAAGAATAATAATTGGTTTTTAAGAGCCGGGAGTAGTATTACATAGTTTCTATTTACAATTACATCCAATTAACCTTGTTTCTTGTGTCAATTGAGAAGTTTGACGAAAATTCAAACATTCATCCATGATTGGCCTGAGCTAAGCCTTATAAGAGTTGAATAAGGCCCAAACAGGGAGAAAATATGGTTGTCAATAGCCATGAGTTGTATTACATAGTTTCTATGCACAAATACTACCAATTAACCTTACTTCTAGTCTCAATTGGAAAGTTTGACCAAAGTCAAACTTTCAGCCCCGATTGGACAGAATTAGGCCTTATAAGAGCCGAATAGGGCCTAAACTGGGAGAAAACGTGCTTTTCAAAAGCCGAGAGTGGTATTACATAGTTTCTATATAAAAATAACTATCAATTAAATTAATTTATAGTCTTAATTTGAAAGTTTTACCAAAAAGCTAAACTTTCAGCCCCGATTGGCCTAAACTAGGCCTTATAAGAGCCGAATTAAGAACAAACATGGGAAAAACGTGGTTCTCAAGAGCTGGGATTTGTATTACATAGCTTTTATGTTCAATTACTTCCAACTAACTTTGTTCTAGTAATTAATTGGGAAGTTTGACCAAAAGTCAAACTTTAAGTCTGAATTGCCTTCAGCCTTAGTAGAGCCGAGTATAGCCAAAATGGGGAGAAAATATGATTCTCAAGAGCCGAGAGTAGTATTAGATTGTTTCTATGTATAATTAGTACCAATTAAGCTTTTTTCTAGTCTTAATTGGGAAGTTTGACTAAAGGTCAAACTTTCGGCCCCGATTGTCCTGAACTAGGCTTGATAAAAACCGAATTGGGAAAAAACATGGGGAAAGTGTGGTTTTCAGGAACCGGGAGTAGTAACACATAGTTTTTATGTACAGTTACTATTAATTAAACTTGTATCTAGTTTTAATTATGAAATTTGACCAAAGTCAAACTTTCGTCCCTGATTGGCTTGAGCTAAGCCTTATATGAGCCCATTAGGGCCCAAAGAGGGAGAAAACGTGGTTCTTAAGAGCCGAGAGTACTATTACACAGATTTTATATATAATTACTTCCAATTAACCTTGTTTCTAGTCTTAATTATGAAGTTTGACCAAAAGTCATCATTCATCCCCGATTGGCCTGAAATTGGCCATATAAGAGCCGAGTAGGGCCCAAACGGATAGAAAATATGGTTCTCAATAGCCGAAAATGGTATTACATAGTTTCTATGTACAAATATTACCAATTATCAATATTTCTAATCTTAATTGGGAACTTTGACCAAAAGTCAAGCTTTCAGCCCCGGTTGGTCTGAACTAGGCCTTATAAGAGCCGAATAAGGCCAAAACGGGGAGAAAATTTGGTTCTCAAGAGTCGTTAGTGGTATTACATCATTTTTATATACAATTTACGACTAGTTAACCTTTTTCTAATCTTAATTAGAAAGTTTGACAAAAATCAAGTCAAACTTTCAGCCCCGATTAGCGAGAATTAGGCCTTATTGCAGAATAAAGCCTAAACGAGGAGAAAACATGATTTCAAGAGCCAGGAGTGGAATTACATAATTTTCATGTGCAAATACATAAATTAAACTTACTTTTAGTCTTAATTAAGAAGTTTGATTAAAGTAAAACTTTTCGGCTCTGCTTAACCTAAATCAGGCTTATAAGAGCCGAATAGGGAACAAACATGGGGAAAACTTGGTTCTTAAGAGTTAAGAGTAGTATTACATAGTTACTATGGATAATTACTACCACTTAACCTCATTTCTATGGTCTTTATTGGGAAGTTTGACTAAACGTGACTTTCACTCCTGATTAGCCTGAGCTAGGCCTTATAAGAGCCGAATAGGTCCACAACAGGGATAAAGTGTGTTTCTCAAGAGCCAGGAGTTGAATTACATAGTTTGTGTACAAATACCATCAATTAAATTTATTTCCAGTCTTAACTGAGAAGTTTGACCAAAAGTCAAACTTTCATCCCCGAATGGCCTGAAGTAGGCCATATAAGAGCCAAATAGGTCCAGAACAGGGAGAAAACTTTATTCTCAAGAGCCGAGAGTGGTATTACATTATTTCTATGCACAAATACAAATTAACCTTTTTCCTGTCCTTAATTGGAAAGTTTGACAAAATGTCAAACTTTCAGCCCAGATTAGCCTAAACTATGCCTTGTAAGAGCTGAATAAGGAAAAAACCGGGGGAAATGAAGTTTTTAAGAGACGGGAGTAGTATTGCATAGTTTCTATGTAGAATTACTACGAATTACTTTATTTCTAGTTCTTATTTGGGAGTTTGACCAAAAGTCAAATTTTCAGCCCAGATTGGCCTGAACTAGGCCTTATAAGAGGCGAATCGGGCCCAAATGGGGAGAAAACATGTTTTGCAACTGCCATGAGTAGTTTACATAGTTTTTACATATAATTACTACTAATTAACCTTTATTCTTGCCTTAATTTGGAAGTTTAACTAAAAGTTAAATATCAGCCCCGATTGGCCTGAAGTAGGCCTTAATAAGAGCCAAATAGGACCCAAATTGGGGAAAACATGGTTTTCAAGAATTAGGAGTTGTATTACATAGTTCTATATATACTTAATAAAAATTAACCTTATTTATCGTCTTTATTTGGAAGTTTGATCAAAATCAAATCCTTTAGCCTCGATTGACTTGAACTAGGCCTTATAAGAGCCAAATAGGGCCTAAATGGGGTGACAACGTGGTTTTCAAGAATCGGGAGTATTACTATATAGTTTCAATAAACAATTACTACTAATTAACCAAGTTTCAAGTCTTAATAGGGAAGTTTGACCAAAAACCAATCTTTCAGTCTCGATTAGACTTAACTATGCCTTATGAGCTGAATAGGGTCCAAAAGTTAAGAAAACATGATTTTCAAGAGATGCAAGTATTACGTAGTTTTTATGTACAAATGCAATAAATTAACCTTTTTTAGCCTTAATTGGAAATTTGACCAAAAGTCAAAATTTCAGCCTTGATTAACTTAAACTAGACCATATAAGAGCCGAATAGGGCCCAAATAGGGGGAAGACATGGTTTTCAAGATCTGTGAGTAGTATTACATTATTTCTATATACGAATAATAATAATTAACTTTATTTCTGGTCTAAATTGGGAATTTTTACCAAAAGGCAAACTGTCTGCCCAGATTGGTCTGAATTAGATCTAATAAGAGCCGATTGGGGCCCAAATAGGGGGGAAACATGGTTTTCACGAGCTAGGAATAGTATTATATAGTTTCTATTTATAATTTCTACTAATTAACTTTATTCTAGTCTTAATTAGAAAGTTTAACCAAAAGTCAAATTTTCAGCCCCGGTTGGCATGTACTAGGCCGTATAAGAACCGAATAGAGAAACGAGGGAAAAACATGGGGTTCAAGAGTCGTGAGTAGTATTACATAGTTTCTATATACAATTACTACTTATTAACCTTATTTTTAATCTTAATTGGAAAGTTTAGACAAAAGTCAAGCTTTCAGCCTCGATTAGCCTGAACTAGACCTTTTAAGAGCAGAATAGAGCTCAAACGGGGAGAAAATAAGATTTTGAATAGTCGGTAGTAGTATTACATAGTTTCTATGTGCAATTACTAATAATTAGCCTTATTTGTACTCTAACTTATGAAGTTTGACTAAAATTCATACTTTCAGCCTCTATTGGTCGAACTAGGTCTTATAAAAGCCGAGTAGGGTCCAATTAATGTGAAAACATGGTCTTTAGGGCCTGAGTAGTATTACATAGGTTTTATATACAAATACTACTAATTAAACTTATTTCTAATCTTAATTGAGAAGTTTGACTAAAAACTAAACTTTCAGCCCTGATTAGTCTAAACTGGGCCTTATAAGAGCCAAGTAAGGCTCAAACGGGGAGAAAATATTGTTTTCAAGATCCGAGAATAATATTACATAGTTTTTATATACAAATACTATTAATTAAACTTATTTTAGTCTTAATTGGAAAGTTTGACCAAAAGTCAAATTTTCAGCCCGATTTGGCCTAACTAGGCCTTATAAGAGCCGAATAAAAAACAAATATGGGGAAAATGTGGTTCTCAAGAGTCAGCAGTAATATTACTTTGTTTCTAAGCATAAATACTATCAATTAAATTCATTTCTACTCTTAATTGGGAAGTTTAACCAAAAGCCAACTTTCAGCCCTGATTGGCCTAAACTTGGCCTTATAGGAGCCGAATAGGGAACAAACATTGGGAAAAATTGGTTCTCAGGAGTCACGAGCAGTATTACATAGTTTATATGTACAATTACTTTCAATTAACTTTTTTTCTAGTATTAATTAGAAAGTTTAAAAAAAGTCAAAATTTTGCCCCTGATTGGCCTGAATTAGGCTTTATAAGAGCCGAGTAAGGCTTAAAAGGGAGAAAACGTGGTTCTCAAGAGCCGAGAGTATTATTATATAGTTTTTATATATAATTACTATCAATTAACCTTATTTCTAGACTTAATTGGAAAGTTTAACCAAAAAGTCAAGTTTTCATCCCTGATTGGCCTGAATTAGGCCATATAAGAGCCCAATAGGACCCAAACGGGGAGAAAACGTGGTTATCAAGATCCGGCTGTGGTATTACACACTTTCTATGTACAAATACTATCTATTAACCTTCTTTCTAATCTTAATAAAGAAGATTGATCAAAAGTCAAACTTTCAGCCCAACTAGTTTGAATTAGGCGTTATAAGAACCAAATAGGCTCTAAACGGGGAGAAAATATGGTTTTCGAGAGCCGTGAGTCTTATTAAATAGTTTCTATGTATAAATAATACCAATTTACCTTGTTTTTAGTCTTAATAGGGAAGTTTGATCACAATTCAAACTTTCAGCCCCGAATAGCCTGAAATAGGCCTTAAGAGCCAAATAGTGGCCTAAACAGGAAGGAAACATGATTTTAAAGAGCCGAGAGTGGTATTACATAGTTGTTACGCACAAATACTATCAATTAAACTTATTTCTAGTCTTAATTGAGAAGTTTGACCAAAAGCCAAACTTTCAACCTTGATGGGCAGCCTAGTAAGGCCCAAACATGGGAAAACGTGGTTCTCAAGATTCAGGAGTAGTATTACATAATATTTATATACAATTCTACCACTTAACCTTATTTCTAGTCATAATTGGTATATTTAACTAAAAGTCAAACTTTCATCCACGATTGGCCTGAACTAGGAAGAAAACGTTCTTCTTAAGGGCATATAAGAGCCGAATAGGGCCTAAACAGGAAGAAAACTTCGTTCTTAAGAGTCTGGAGTGGTATTACATAGTTTCAATATATAAATTCTATCAATTAACCTAATTTCTAGTAATAATTAGAAGTTTGATAAAAAATCAGACTTTCAGCCCTGATTGGATTGCACTGGGCCATATAAGAGCCGAATAGGGCCCAAACGGGGAGAAAACATGGTTCTTAAGACCCGGGAGTGGTATTACATAATTTCTATGTACAAATACTACCAACTAATCTTATTTCTAGTCTTAATTTGAAAGTTTAACCAAAAGACAAACCTTCAGCCCTGATTGGGCTGATTTGGGCCTTATATGAGCCGAATAAAGAATAAACATGGGGAAAAACGTGATTTTCAAGAGCTGAGAGCGGCATTACATAGTTTCTATGTACAATTACTACTAATTAAGCTTATTTTTAGTCTTAAATGAGAGGTTTGACTAAAAGCCAAGGTTCAACCCTGATTGACTGAACTAGGCCTTATAAGAGCCGTGTAGGGTCTGAACAAGAATAAAACGTGGTTATCAAGAGCTGGGAGTAGTATTACATAGTTTCTATGTACAGTTACTTCTAATTAACCTTATTTCTAATGTCATTGAGAAGTTTGACCAAAATTCAAACATTCATCCCTGATTGGCCTGAGGTAAGCCATATAAGAGTCGAATAAGGCCCAAATAGGGAGAAAACATGGTTGTCAACAGTCATGAGTTGTAGTACACAGTTTCTATGTACAAGTACTACCATTAACCTTACTTCTAGTTTTAATTGGAAAGTTTGACCAAAGTCAAACTTTCAACCCGATTGGCCAGAACTAGGCCTTATAAGAGCTGAATAGGGCCTGAACTGGGAGAAAACGTGCTTTTCAAAAGCCGAGAGTGGTATTACATAGTTTCTATATAAAAATAACTATCAATTAAACTAATTTATAGTCTTAATTAGAAAGTTTTACCAAAAAGCCAAACTTTCAGCCCCGATTGGCCTAAACTAGGCCTTATAAGAGCCGAATTAAGAGCAAACATGGGAAAAACGTGGTTCTCAAGAGCTGGGATTAGTATTACATAGCTTTTAAGTTCAATTACTTCAACTAACTTTGTTTCTAGTATTAATTGGGAAGTTTGACCAAAAGTCAAACTTTCAGTCTGATTGGCCTTCAGCCTTATTAGAGCCGAGTATAGCCCAAATGGGGAGAAAATGTGATTCTCAAGAGCCGAGAATAGTATTAGATTGTTTCTATGTATAATTACTACAAATTAAGCTTTTTTCTAGTCTTAATTGGAAAGTTTGACCAAAAGTCAAACTTTCGACCCGATTGGTCAGAACTAGGCTGATAAAAGCCGAAAAGGGAAAAAATATGGAGAAAGTGTGGTTTTCAAGAATCGGGAGTAGTAACACATAGTTTTTATGTACAGTTACTATTAATTAAACTTGTATCTAGTTTTAACTGTGAAATTTGACCAAAAGCCAAACTTTCGGCCCCGATTGGCTTGAGCTAAGCCTTGTACGAGCCATTAGGGTCCAAACCGGGAGAAAACGTGATTCTTAAGAGCCGAGAGTAGTATTACACAGATTTTATATATAATTACATTCAATTAACCTTGTTTCTAGTCTTAATTATGAATTTTGACCAAAAGTCAATCTTTATCCCCGATTGGCCTGAAATTGGCCATATAAGAGCCGAGTAGGACCCAAACGGATAGAAAATATGGTTCTTAATAGCCGGAAATGGTATTACATAGTTTCTATGTACAAATACTACCAATTAACAATATTTCTAATCTTAATTGGGAACTTTGATCAAAAGTCAAACTTTCAGCCCCGGTTGGTCTAAACTATTATAAGAGCCGAATAAGGCCAAAACGGGGAGAAAACTTGATTTTAAGGAGTCTTGAGTGGTATTACATCGTTTTTATATATAATTTACGACTAGTTAACCTTTTTCTAATCTTAATTGGAAAGTTTGACTAAAAATCAAGTCAAACTTTTAGCCCCGATTAGCGAGAATTTGGCCTTATTGCAGAATAGGGCTTAAACGAGGAGAAAACATGATTTCAAAAGCCAGGAGTGGAATTACATAATTTTCATATGCAAATATATAAATTAACTTACTTTTAGTCTTAATTGAGAAGTTTGATTAAAAGTAAAACTTTCAGCTCCGTTTGGCCTAAATCAGGCTTATAAGAGCCGAATAGGGAATAAACATGGGGAAAACTTAGTTTTTAAGAGTTAAGAGTAGTATTACATAGTTACTATGGACAATTACTACCACTTAACCTCATTTCTATGGTCTTTATTGTGAAGTTTGACTAAAAGTGACTTTCAGTCCCGATTAGCCTGAGCTAGGCCTTATAAGAGCCGAATAGGTCTACAACAGAGAGAAAGTGTGTTTCTCAAGAGCCAAGAGTTATATTACATAGTTTATGTGCAAATACTGTCAATTAAATTTATTTCTAGTCTTAACTGGGAAGTTTAAGCAAAAGTCAAACTTTCATCCACGAATGGCCTGAAATAGGCCATATAAGAGCCAAATAGGGCCAAAACAGGGAGAAAATTTTATTCTCAAGAGCCGAGAGTGGTATTACATTATGTCTATGTACAAATACAAATTAACCTTTTTCCTGTCCATAATTGGAAAGTTTGACCAAAAGTCAAACTTTCAGCCCAGATTAGCCTAAACTATGCCTTGTAAGAGCTGAACAAGGAAAAAACAGGGGAAAATCTGGTTTTCAAGAGACGGGAGTAGTATTGCATAGTTTCTATGTAGAATTACTATGAATTAACTTTATATTTAGTTCTTATTTGGGAGTTTGACCAAAAGTCAAACTTTCAGCCCAGATTGGTCTGAACTAGGCCTTATAAGAGGCGAATAGAGAAAACATGTTTTTCAACTGCCGTGAGTAGTTTACATAGTTTTTACATATAATTACTACTAATTAACCTTATTTCTAGTCTTAATTTGGGAAGTTTAACTAAAAGTTAAATATCAGGCCCGATTGGCCTGAAGTAGGCCTTAATGAGAGCCAAATAGGACCCAAATTGGGGAAAACATGGTTTTCAAGAATTGGGAGTTGTATTACATAGTTCTATTTATCATTAATAAAAATTAACCTTATTTATAGTATTTATTGGGAATTTGATCAAAAATCAAATCTTTTAGCCTCGATTGACTTGAACTAGGCCTTATAAGAGCCAAATAGGGCCTAAATGGGGTGACAACGTGGTTTTCAAGAGTCGGGAGTATTACTGCATAGTTTCAATATACAATTACTGCTAATTAACCTAGTTTCAAGTCTTAATAGGAAAGCTTAACCAAAAACCAATCTTTCAGTCTCGATTAGACTTAACTATGCCTTATGAGCTAACTAGGGTCCAAAGTTAAGAAAACATGATTTTCAAGAGCCGTAAATAGTATTACGTAGTTTTTATATACAAATGCAATAAATTAACCTTTTTTAGTCTTAATTGGAAATTTGATCAAAAGTCAAAATTTCAACCTTGATTGACTTGAACTCGGTCCTATAATAGCCGAATAGGGCCCAAACAGGGGAAGATATGGTTTTCAAGATCTGTGAGTAGTATTACATTATTTCTATATACGAATAATAATAATTAACTTTATTTCTGGTCTTAATTGGGATTTTTACCAAAAGGCAAACTTTCTGCCCAGATTGGTCTGAATTAGATCTAATAAGAGTCGATTGGGGCCCAAATAGGGGGGGAAACATGATTTTCACGAGCCGGGAATAATATTACATAGTTTCTATTTCTAATTTCTACTAATTAACTTTATTTCTAATTGTAATTAGAAAGTTTGACCAAAAGTCAAACTTTCAGCCCCGATTGGCATGCACTTGGCCGTATAAGAGCCGAATAGAGAAACGAGGGGAAAGCATGGGGTTCAAGCCGTGAGTAGTATTACATAGTTTTTATATACAATTACTACTTATTAATCTTGTTTCTCATTTTAACTGGAAAGTTTGGACAAAAATCAAGCTTTCAGCCACGATTAACCCGAACTAGACCTTATAAGAGCAGAATAGAGCCCAAACGGGGAGAAAATAAGATTTTAAATAGTCGGTAGTAGTATTACATAGTTTCTATGTGCAATTACTGTTAATTAGCCTTATTTGTACTCTAAATTATGTAGTTTATCTAAAATTCAAACTTTCAGCCTCTATAGGTCAGAGAGGTCTTATAAAAGCCGATTAGGGTCCAAATGATGTGAAAGCGTGGTCTTCAAGGGCCTGAGTAGTATTACATTGTTTTTATATTCAAATACTACTAATTAAACTTGTTTCTAATCTTAATTGAGAAGTTTGACTAAAAACCAAACTTTCAACCCTGATTGGCCTAAACTTGGCCTTATAAGAGCCAAGTAGGGCTCAAACGGGGAGAAAATATTATTTTCAAGATCCGAGAGTAGTATTACATAGTTTCTATATACAAATACTATTAATTAAACTTTTTTCAGTCTTAATTGGAAAGTTTAACCAAAAGTCAAACTTTTAGCCTGATTTGGCCTAACTAGGCCTTATAAGAGCCGAATAGGAAACAAATATAGGAAAATGTGATTCTCAAGAGTCAGCAGTAATATTATATTATTTCTAAGCACAATACTATCAATTAAATTTATTTCTGATCTTAATTGGGAAGTTTAACCAAAAGTCAAATTTCAGCCCTGATTGGCCTAAACTTGGCTTATAGGAGCCGAATAGGGAACAAACATTGGGGAAAATTGGTTCTCAGGAGTCACGAGCAGTATTACATAGTTTATATGTACTATTACTTTCAATTAACTTTGTTTCTAGTATTAATTGGAAAGTTTAACAAATAGTCAAACTTTCGCACCTGATTGGCCTGAATTAGGTTTTATAAGAGCCGAGTAAGGCTTAAAGGGGAGAAAACGTGGTTCTCAAGAGCCGAGAGTATTATTATATAGTTTTTATATATAATTACTATCAATTAACCTTCTTTCTAGACTTAATTGGAAAGTTTAACCAAAAAGTTAAGTTTTCATCGCTGATTGGCCTGAATTAGGCCATATAAGAGCCCAATAGGACCCAAACGGGGAGAAAACGTGGTTATCAAGATCCGGTTGTGGTACTACACACTTTCTATATACAGTAATCTATTAACCTTCTTTCTAATTGAATAAAGAAGATTGATCAAAAGTCAAACTTTCAGCCCCAACTAGTTTGAACTAGGCCTTATAAGAACCAAATAGGCTCTAAACGGGGAGAAAATATGGTTTTCGAGAGCCATGAGTCTTATTAAATAGTTTCTATGTATAAATAATACCAATTTACCTTATTTTTAGTCTTAATAGGGAAGTTCGGTCACAATTCAAACTTTTAGCCCCGAATAGCGTGAAATAGGCTTTAAGAGCCAAATAGGAGCCTAAATGGGGAGGAAACATGATTTTCAAGAGCCGAGAGTGGTATTACATAGTTTCTATGCACAAATACTATTAATTAAACTTATTTTTAATCTTATTGGGAAGTTTGACCAAAAGCCAAACTTTTAACCTTGATGGGCCTAAATTATACCTTATAAGAGTCTAGTAAGACCCAAACATAGGGAAAACGTGATTCTCAAGATCCGCGAGTAGTATTACATAATATTTATGTACAATAACTATCACTTAATCTTATTTCTAGTCATAATTGGTATATTTAACTAAAAGTCAAACTTTCATCCACGATTGGCCTGAACTAGGAAGAAACGTTGTTCTTAAGGGCATATAAGAGCCGAATAGGACCCAAACAGTAAGAAAACTTCATTCTTAAGAGACATGAGTGGTATTACATAGTTTCAATATATAAATTCTATTAATTAACCTAATTTCTAGTAATAATTAGGAAGTTTGATCAAAAATAAAACTTTCAGCCCTGATTGGATTGAACTAGACCATATAAGAGCCGAATAGGGCCCAAACGGGGAGAAAACGTGGTTCTTAAGACCCGGGAGTGGTATTGCATAATTTCGATGTACAAATACTACTGACTAATCTTATTTCTAGTCTTAATTAGAGAATTTGACCAAAAGACAAGCCTTCGGCCTTGATTGGGCTGATTTGGGCCTTATATGAGCCGAATAAAGAATAAACATGGGGAAAACTTGATTTTCAAGAGCTGAGAGTGGCATTACATAGTTTCTATGTACAATTATTACTAATTAAGCTTATTTTAGTCTTAAATGAGAAGTTTGGCTAAAAGCCAAGGTTCAACCTTGATTGACTGAACTAGGCGTTATAAGAGCCCTGTTGTAGGGCTCGAATAAGAATAAAACGTGGTTATCAAGAGCCGGGAGTAGTATTACATAGTTTCTACGTACAGTTACTTCCAATTAACCTTTTTTCTAGCGTTAATTGAGAAGTTTAACCAAAATTCAAACATTCTTCCCTGAATGGCCTGAGCTAAGCAATATAAGAGTCGAATAAGGCCCAAACAGGGAGAGAACATGATTGTCAATAGCCATGAGTAGTATTACATAGTCTCTATGTACAGATACTACCAATTAACCTTACTTCTAGTCTTAATTGGAAAGTTTGACCAAAGTCAAACTTTCAGCCCCGATTGGCCAGAACTAGGCCTTATAAGAAGTGAATAGGGCCTAAACTAGGAGAAAACGTGCTTTTTAAAAGTCGAGAGTGGTATTACATGTTGGCCCAAAGGCCATTATCCCAGTTATTTTGATGATAACAAAACATATTTAGTTATGTATTTAATATTTTTGTTTAAAAGGATTTCAGGTTCAAGAACAAGTTTTTGACGGCTCCGCTAAAAGACTCACAAGTTTGGACGCCGCAAAAATGAAGATTCCCAAGCTATGCACAACTAGGATGCTTCGGGATCAGATGATGATATGAAGATCAAGACTAGATCAAGACAACAAAGAAAAATAAGATTTGTAATTTTATTTTTATTTTAGATATTTTGTCAAAGCTAGATATTAGAAGTAGAGCTATGGGATTATCACACACACACTTTTTAGTTAGGTTCATGGCTTCAAAAAGATTTTCAATTTCCATTCTAACTTAGTTTTTAAAGTGAACATGTTTGGAAATAAGCTTTTTAGAAAAACAATAGTTTTGGAAAAACATTTTTATGGAAAAACAAGTTTTCATCAAAAGAATTTTTATCAAACTATTTTAACATGATAGAAGTATGACATATGCTCATACTCTATGTTTTTACAAGTTCCAAAATTTAACCCAAGTCCAAAAACCCAAAACCCAAAATTCTGGTTCTGGAAGTTCTGATATTTCAGAACTCACAGTAACCGGTCGACCGGCCCGGTCGACCGATGTGCACAAAACTGTGCATGTGTATATCAGTCGACCGACCCGGTCGACCGATGCACTTGTGTGTTCTCGGGATTTTTCGGTCGACCGACCCAGTCGACCGGACAGCCCCAACGGTCAGATTTTTGACCGTTGGCGGTCGACCGACCCGGTCGACCGGACTCTGTCAAAAGTTCTGACAGATCCAACAGCTATTTTTTTCTGGCTGATTCTCTCTTGGGATTTGATACCAGCGATTTTGTGAGGCTGTTTTTGACCCCTATAAATAGAGGGTCACCTCATATTGATGAGAACTAACTATTGAAAAATAATTGCAAAAGATTTTCACAAGAGCTTTACAAAGAATTCCAATTCCTTTCTTTACAAAAGATTTCTCAAAGCCTAAATTCCCAACACCCAACTTGTAGCCTATTCCTCTACCTTCTCTCTAGTTTTTGCACACCACAATCCCAAGTTCTACATCTATATCATTGGCTCTAGGATTGTGCAAGTGAGCTATTTTGATCAAGTGTGATCACCTTTCTTATTGAGTGAAGTTGTAGAGGCATCGGCCTCAAGGGAGCTAGTGAGCTTCGGGTGGTGTTGCGGCATCACAAGTGTAGAGACAAGTGTGTCCTTGTATTGGCGATCCGGTGGGATCAACGATAGTAGTGCAAATCCTTCAAGTGTGAAGGCGGGGACGTAGAGCGTGGCTCGAACCTCGGAAACACATCCTTGCGTTTGCGTTTGCTCAAATTTTCTCTCAACTCTACTCCTTTTAATTCTTGCACATTTATTGTTCTATTTATTGCAAGTCTAAATTTGTGCTATTTGTGTGTTTAAATTTTAAATTCCGCATTATTGCCATAATTCATATAGCCATCACCTATTCACCCCCCCTCTAGGTGATTTCAATTGGTATCAGAGCCTAACCCTACAACTTAGGTCTAACCACCTTAGGGAGATCCATATTTGGCTATATACATTTTTGTTGCATTTACATTTGCTTGTGCATTCATGGCATCCATGGACTTTTCTAGCATTAAATCCCCACCCAAATTGATGGCTTGAACTTTCCCATTTGGAAAGCCAAGATGAACTTATTTTTGAAATCCTTAGGTGTTAGGGTAGCTAGGGCCATTACCAAAGATTTCATTGAACCCACTAGTGATGAGAGCACATGGTCCGAGGATACTTCCAAAGACTATGAGGCTAATGCTAGGGCACAATATGCATTAACCCAAGCATTAAATGAGGATGACCTTGCACGCATAATTAATTGTAAATCCGCATTTGAGGTTTGGAACATACTCATTGTGACTCATGAGGGAACGTCTCAAGTCAAGAGAGCCAAAGTTGACTTGCTACGTTCTCAATATGAGAACTTTTACATGTTTGAAAATGAGAGCATTGATGATATGCTCACCCGTTTTACAAAAATAACTAATGCTCTTTCTTCCTTAGGCGACAAGATTGATAATGATCAAAAGATAAGGAAAGTGATTAGAGCTCTTCCAAAGCTTGGGAAGTCAAGGCGACCACACTCAAGGAGCTCAACGACAAAGAGGAGATGGACTTCTCCGGCTTCATCGGAAATCTCAAGACGCATGAGATGGAGATGAAAGTTAGAGAAGAGAGGGAGGCACCAAAGAAGAAGACAATTGCCTTCAAAGCCACTCCTACTACCATTGAGGAAGACGACTCATCGAAGATTACGATGAGGACTTTACCATGCTCATCCGGAAGGTGGGCAAGATGTTCTACAAGAAGGGACGGCAAAGTAACTTCCGAAGGGGGAAACCTCAAGGAAGGTACGAGAAGAAAAGAGAAGAACCCGGTCCTTGCTTCCATTGCAAGAAGATCGGTCACCTAATTGCCGATTGCCCCGCTCTCCAAGCAACCACTTCCAAACATGGGAAGAAGAAGAAAGCTTTGGCCGCTACATGGGATGACTCGGAGTCGGAATCCGAAGAGGAGCACGACGCCGCCAACATGTGCTTTATGGCACAAGGTGAGGATTCATCTAAGGTATGTCTAGAAACTTCTATTGATGATGATGATCTCACAATGGATGAACTTGCTCAATTTTTTGAAGAATTGCAACATAGGTATGAGATTTCACAATCTCATAATAAGAAATTGAAAAAGGAAAATGATATTTTGAAGAACAAACTTGAAATTTGTTTAAAAGAGAAAAATGAGTTATCTAGTTCTTTTAAAAAATTGAAAAGTGATTTTGATAAGTATAAGGTAGCTAATAAAGGAAAAACCCCCATGATTTCTAGTAATAAAAATATTTTTGTTGAAATTCAAAAACGTGTTGATTCTTTAGATAAAACTTTAAAGAAATGTGCATTTGATTTTAACAAGCTTGCATCTAAATTTCCTAAGGGAGTAGCCCAAGGGAAACATGTTCATCATAAACACTCTACACATAAACATGCTCACACACATAACCATGCATTTATGTATAGTAGTGGTAGAATTTTATTTGCACGCATTGTGGCCGCAAAGGCCATTTAGAAAAATTTTGTTATGCTAAGAACAATGTTAAGAATAAATTTGTTTGGGTTCGCCCCGGATCTAACCCCAAGGACCCACTAAGATTTGGGTACCAAAAGAGCCACCAAATTTAAATGATACAGGTATAGGTGGATCTACACCCTCCAAGACTTAGGAGGAGGTGGTGCCCGGGTGGTTGATGCATCGGAGCTTAAAGAACAAGTCGTGTATGCATCGCTATCGTGGAGGCACCTATTTTTGGAGATTGCCCGTAAATTGGTAACATCTCCATTTAAGAGTTTAATTTTGTATATACAATTGTTATAGGATTGCTAGTTTAATTTTATGCCTCATTGATACATGATTAGTATAAACTTGCAACTCTATCATGATTGTATATGCCATGTCAAGTTTTTGATTTTTAGTCATGTATACATATGCATAGAATTGATAGTTTGCTTTTGTACTCTATTGATATATGCTTGTATAGAACTACTTTTCTATCATGTTGTATATGTGCCTTGTGTTAACTTCTATATCTTTTTGTTCATGCCTTGTTTATTGTATGTCCACATGTATAGGTTATTATTTGTGATTATATACTTGTATACATATACACATTATTTTCATAAATAAAAATAAACATTTGTAAAATTTCCTATTTAAACAAACACCTTAAAGATGGCAATTGCGCACCTCAACTCATTCAAGAGGAATCAAGAGGATGAAGTTCAGAACCCGTCACTGGGTATTCAGCTTCAACATCTTTAAAATCTTTGTTTAAATATGAAAATTAAATTTAAAAGGGTTTGCATGAATTTGATGTTGTAATAACTTAATAAAGATTTAAAACCTGTTGGTGTATTCCTATATGTTTAATATGTCATATCTATTTTGACTACAATTTATTTAAAAATTTTTTTGGGCCAGATGCTGTTAACAGATTTCAGGCAAAGCCGGTCGACCGACCTATAAAGCCCCGGTCGACCGACTCCTGCCTGAGAAGAAAATTTTTTATTTCTTTTCTGTTACCGGTCGACCGACCATAATCCCGTCGACCGATGCAGACCTGCAGAGCTCTCGGGATAAATCGGTCGACCGGACCGGTCGACCGATCGTCGAATTTGCCCTATATCTGTCTTTTTCTTTCACTTTTTTTCTCTCTCTCTCACTCAGCCGACGAACCCGACTCCTTCCTCTCTCCAAAATTTTCTTTTCTCTCCAATCACTCAACCGATCCCAAATTAATTTAAAACCCTCCTTAAACTCCTTCTTCTACTTCCAGATCTTCAATTTCAGGATCTTCCATCCGCTGGATTTGAAGAAATTCAGATTTTCAGTCTAGGGTTTTGAGTTCTTACAGATTAAGGTAAAAATCCGATTTTGACTCTGTTTTCATATCTTGCTTTGGATCAACTATCTATTGTCATCAATTCTAGGTTTCTAAGCATCTAGATCAAGCCCTAACTTTGTTTATACCTAAAAATTTATTTTTCATCATGCCACCTAAACGTTCCCGATCTGAGAAGGGAAGGAAGTTGCACAACCTTCCTCCCAAGCTCCTAGACCCATTCGCCCTTTTTAAATGATCTTGCAGCTGATCGATTCTCCTCATCTCTCCACTAGGAATATCAACTCGGGGAGATTCGTTGTTATCCAAGATTTCGAACACTTGAATATCCCCCACATTCTGCAGACCAACAATTTAGTGAATTTCTTGACCATCAAGGAGCAAGTTTACACCTCCCTTGTTCCTTACTTTTTATGCCAATTTTGAATTTGATGGTAATCGCATCACATCTAGGGTTTTAGGTAGAGACATCGACCTTTCTATCGGTCGATTTGCTAGGATTCTGCATCTCTCCACTGGTGGAGTAGATGTGTATACCCTGATCTACAATGACTTTGAATTTCCTGACGGTGAGTCTCTGCGCTCACCGCCTCTACCTTGATCCACGGGATGACAACCCGGTCTAGTAAGGAATGAGGTTGTGAGTAGGTACACTCTCACTGCTCAGGTCCTTGCTAAGATTATTTTCTTCAACATTGTCCCAAGCATGGTGAGTATAGCCACGCTAGGGGTTGTTTACCTTTGATTATCTATTGCCTTCTTCGAGCATTAAGGTAAACTTTCCTAGAGTCATAGCCTCTCACATGCTTCAGACCAAATTCGTACTGCGGGTAGAAGCTTGCCCTACGGCATGCTGATTACCCATCTTCTTAGGGCTCTTGATTTTGATCTTTCTGCCGAAAGTCCCTCCAATCCTTTTGACCAACATCAATGGAGTTGTCCTGAAGATAATGGAAGCCCAGCTGCGTATACACGCTCTGTGCAACCACCTATTCCTCCTGTTGGTCCTAACTCATCTTCTGCTCCAGGATCTTCTTCTTCAGCCCCTGTTTTTCCTCCTGAGTTTCTGGCTCTTGTCTCTTCGGAGGTCCGCTCTCAGATCGAGGCACACCAGGCCTGGGTCGAGAAGCGCGACGCAGCCATTCGTGCTGAGTTGGATGCTCGTTTTCCGTTCAGGATGCTGCTTTTCGGGCGGAGATCCGAACAACATGTCTTATTTTGCTGAGTCCATGAGATTCGTGGACGTTCAGTTTCAGGCTCTTTTCTCAAATTTGACTTGCTCGTTCCTGACCATACTCCGATTGCTTGTCGACTACCAGCCACCGGTCCTCCATTCCCTCCCAGAGCTCGTGCTTTCTTCTGTTCCACCACCGCGCCCAGAGTTGATGCATGGATCCAGAGGAGTTGCTTCTTCCTCAGAGGAAGAAGATGGTGGTGACAAGAAGATGGCTGAGGGCTCATCTGAGCATGCAGATACACGAGGAGGACGAGATGCTGGAGATGATGATGATGATGCTGATTGACCTCCCCTTTTGATGATGTCCAAAAAGGGGGAGAGTTATTTTGGGAGAGTTATCTTGAGAGAGATATTTTGTATATTTTGTGATGTAGTATTTTATTTGTGTTTGGACATGTAGTATTTATTTTGTGTTTTGGACATGTAGTATTTGTTTTTATTTTGCTTTGGATATGTATTTTTAGTATGTATTGTGGACATGGACTGTGTGTGTATCTCTTATTTATGTCATGTATGAACTCATTTTCTTCATCTATTCTATGATGAGTATTTGGTATCATTTGTTGGCATGGAAATATGGTGTTTTACCATTTACATATGTTTTTCTATATATGCATGTGTTGAGGGGGAGCTTCATTTGAAGTCTCTACCCAAAATATTTTGTGATAACTACATATGTTTTGCCATCATCAAAAAGGGGGAGATTGTTGGCCCAAAGGCCATTATCCCAGTTATTTTGATGATAACAAAACATATTTAGTTATGTATTTAATATTTTGTTTTAAAAGGATTTCAGGTTCAAGAACAAGTTTTTGACGGCTCCGCTAAAAGACTCACAAGTTTTGGACGCCGCAAAAATGAAGATTCCCAAGCTATGCACAACTAGGATGCTTCGGGATCAAGATGATGATATGAATATCAAGACTAGATCAAGACAACAAAGAAAAACAAGATTTGTAATTTTATTTTTATTTTAGATATTTTGTCAAAGCTAGATATTAGAAGTAGAGCTATGGGATTATCACACACACACTTTTTAGTTAGTTCATGGCTTCAAAAGATTTTCAATTTCCTTTCTAACTTAGTTTTTAAAAGTGAACATGTTTGGAAATAAGCTTTTTTAGAAAAACAATAGTTTTGGAAAAACATTTTTATGGAAAAACAAGTTTTTATCAAAAGAATTTTTATCAAACTATTTTAACATGATAGAAGTATGACATATGCTCATACTCTATGTTTTTACAAGTTCCAAATTTAACCCAAGTCCAAAACCCAAA